>VNJO01000060.1:0-59408 GCA_008042535.1 Drosophila tani
CGGCTCCTTTGGCAGGATAGGGTAGGAGGATAGGAGCCGTCAGTCAAGCTGAAATCGAATGTCATCGCCGGAGCACTCACCTCCCAAATGAGTCGGAAGTCCTGCTGCTCCACGCGCAGTAGCTCGCAGGTTGTCTTCGTCACCACGGTACTGTCCCGTGGCAAGTCGTGCAGTACGGATTCCCCGAAGGTGGCTCCCACTCCCAGGTTGCACAAGGTGACGGCGCTCTGCAAATGAATAACAATAAGAAAGATTCAGTTAGGAGTTTATTTTATTACTTCCTGTAATAAAGTCTTTGACAAGCAGCTGCCATCTGATAACTGACAGAATTCAACTTCCTTAAATTGTTTACAGGAATATTAACGTGTTAAGATGTTTCAGTAAGAACTGCACTAATCCTGATTGTATCATGAATATGTAAATTATATACATACGAGCCTGCATCTACAATTGAGTCTCAGCTTTCGAGGTTCTAACGTGAGAAGCATCAGGAGCAGAAAAACGACGCAGAAAAAAGGCGAAAACTAAAAACAAATCTTGTGATCTTTCAATATGTTATACTTTACTACTTAATCTAAAACTAATAGAGTTTTAACTCCGCTTACATGATGGCTGTGTCAGGTTTGGTAACTAACTTTGATAAAGAAGGTTGACCTACCAGCTCTCATATTATTGTTTTTCTTTCCTGATTGTTACCAACATCTTTGTCTGCCTAATGAAGCTCGTTTCATGTTTTACATTCTTTATTGTTTTCTTTTATATAATAAATAATAGATTGTGATACCGGGAGTCCCAATAAGTGCCGCTTCACTTCGGACTTGCGCTTGTCTTTTGCTGGCGTCTTGCTCAATTAACGGAAATGGCCGCAATTTCTTCGTGGTGGCGGAGACAAACATTTGCTTACGTCCCGGTAATCCCTTCCAGGCCCCACAAACCACTGAACCGACGGTGCGCCAGAAAAGAAGCCGGGAAGTGCTGCCAGAAGAAGAGGCGGAAATGCATCCAGAGGCATCCACTGTCACCGGGCGCAATAAACGCGGCTTGGGGCTGGCTAACCGCAACATTGCAATGACATTTTCAATTACCCAACTTGCATCTGCCTTCCGTCGGTTGCTTGTTTGTTTGTTTTCCCACCCGACATCTCGGAGTTCTGGGCCCTTGGCTCTTGGCCAAACTGCCGCTGCCTGGTCCGAGGGAACTGGAGCCCGGGAATCGAGCCCCGCCGTGTAATTGGCTTAACAAGACCGGCGAGCGACCGCAGAAATTGTTAAACTCGCATTAGCCGGTACATGTGTGTGCGAGTGTGCACAGTTATTACACCGCACAGGGCCATAAAATATACTTTAATTAATTCTCGCCGTGTGTAATTACAACTGCTGTCACGCTGTTGTGCCACCTTTTCTTTCTGCCAACTCCGCAGCCATTCGCAGGCACTCGGAGATTTCATTCGCTTTTCTTGTTGATTTATTGCGGCTTTTGTTTTTTGACAACCGTCAAAACGAATCTCCGCCGCCCCACCCGGGTCCACATTAAATTTGATTGCTTTCTAATTTATTGCAGCATTAGCAGTTGACCCACAGACACAGAACTGCGGGCAACAGGCAGCGGGCCGGAAGTGGCAAGCGGACACAAATTTGTCCGCGAGCATTTCCCTTTGGTAATTTCCCTAAGCTGGCGAGAATTGAATTGAATTTGCCGCCCAAACAATAATATTTGGAAAGCTCTGTAGCTTTGTGCGGTCTGTGATGTAACCGAGCAAACTGGCCCCCTAACCTGATGGAGTGTGAAGTAAATAATACTCTTGCAGGCGTATCTTTCCCTAGTCTAACCTAGTCCAGCGAACGGAGAATGGATGTATCTGCACTTTGAACAACCAATCTGAGCGATTGCTCACGTTTCATTGGATCATTTTTAAGTCGGAATGCGAAGGTGAAAGTACATATGTTTACGGGTACCTCTTGAAATGCTTCTTAGGCTGCGATATATTTTACATATTGGCCCAGCTTCGAAGCTCATCCGTAGGCAGTGATAGCGTATGTTTCCCTCGGGTATCCCCCCGCATGTTGCACACCCTAAATTAAGCATTCATCCTCTTTAGGCCCTATTGCTCTTCCGTCAATGTCCGATTGACACGAGCCGAGAAAACCTTTCAGAAAAATGCTGAAAGCCATTCAGTTATGACCAACTCGGCGGGGTTTCGCTATCTATAGCCGCATGTGAGCACGTACATTTTTCTTGCTTTCGTTTTCGCCGCCGGATCTTTTACATAAATGTGGGGTTTGCAATGCAATGTTTTACCTTTGCATAATGTCGCGTTGATTGCTCCACGTTATACGTACAACTGCGACGGAATAGCATGTTCCCTCTTTGTTTGCCTCACTCGCAGTCAGTTTTCGATTTGGCACAGTCCCCGCGCCGGGCGGTTTTGCATATTCAAATTGTGCCGAGCGACATTTGCAAATGCGCGGCAACTACAGACCCACAAAAAATACAAACACGTTACCCGAACTTGTGCAGATGTTGACGGTATTTTGTTTTGGCGGCAATCGTGAACGTGAGGTCAGAGGGCGAGCGACCTGCCACAGCTAGTCGTAAGCCAGCACGCGCTACCAAGAAATGCCCATTGATGAGCGTCGCCTTCGATGGATCGTGGCTTCAGTTTCAGTTTCGGTTTTAGCGCGATTGCCACCGTGTGCTGTGTGCTCTTTGCTGTCTTGGCCCGTCTCGAATTCGTGCAACCGCGCGGCGTCGAGTCGCGGAGCGAACTGAACGGAAACTGAAGTCGAAGCCCGCCAACTAACGGCAGCACAGGCCGCTGTGAATCACTGGAGCCGGCAGAGACTCTTTGTGCAACTCTCTGTTGCAAGCTGCTGGAGTGTGGCAGGCAGCAGCGACATGGGTCTTTGGGGTTCGGTAGAGGTTCTGGTGACTGTCCCAGAGTTTCAAAACCATAACAACATTTGATTTATATTATTGAAACATAAAGTATGGCAAGATCTTATAACTAAGATCATTTTGAATTAAACTTTGAAGAAGACTGTATAATATAAAGATAAAGATAAATTCCTGTACTCGTAGTACATACGAGTATGTATATGAGGAATACCAAATTCAAATCAAGAAATAAACAGACAAACATTAAAGACATTAAAGATAGTTGGTATTATTGATATATCCTGCTCGAAAAGTCCTATTGAAGTTTCGCATACATAATTTACCTCTCCCAGCTTAGGATTTAGAGGGAATCTTCAATTTGGCGTGCAGATAAAAAATGTTCCCATCGCATTTCGGTTGCCCTTGCAGTCTTTGCTGTCGCTTGATGCATGCAATTAATCCGCGCACAGGCTGCGGGCGGCAGCAATTCATGGCCATGTCCACGTCCCTGCGCGTGTCCGTATCCATAACCATGGCGATGGCGATAGTGCCAGTGAAATCCGAGCCTGGCCGAGCCGCATGCACCATACACCATTGTTGGCAATTGCTGGCCAACTGTCCGGCATCCCACGACCATGTCGACTTTATGTTCGCTGCTGCGCTTGAAAAACTTTTTACGCACATATGAGCACGCTTCCGTCCGATGCAGCTGCTGCTGGGGCTGGGACTGTTGTTGCTACAACTGCTGCAGTTTGTCCCGCACTGCAGGCCAATCCAGCTGGGCAAACAGGGATGTGGACTTAACTTTGGGCGAGCGCCGTGCGAATGACTAGCTTTGAGGATGCTCGTGCTAATGGAATTTTAGATGAGCTGATGATGCTGGATGGGAATTGAAAGTTGCCAACTAAAAACCCCGAAAAGTAGTGGCTTTAAGCAACCGCGATACATCATTGTTCGGGTTGAACAACCTTGACACTTTTATTTCAGTTTGGTTTTGCACTTGTTGTTTTGCTCAGCCACATTTGTTTCTTGTGCGGCTAGCAATTAAATTTATTTCGCCCTCCTACGGTGAAGGTAACGAGGCAAGTTCCAGACCAAGTCAATGACTGCTCACAGTGCTCACAAGACCGAGCCCTGGCGGTTTACGTAGCGTGTATCTGCCAGATACATCGCCAAGTACCACGTATCTCATCCACAAGAGCTATTTGCTCTCATCGATCCAGGTGTCTAAATAAATCACGCGCTGCGAGTCCGTTTGTCTGACCAATTAATTATGCTAATAACGAATGACCCGAGTTGTTAATTGGAATAACTGCATTTGTTTGTGGTTTTTAACCCGCTAATGAGTTCATCAAAAATGTAATCCACTGGCTGATGAGCTGATGAGCTAATGGTATAAGATTGAACCCACGCCGGACGATATAAATATTTTTATCAAATTAAATTGTATGTTCATACTCGCATAACCGTTAGAATCGCACACATTATGTCGCAGATTTTCCACGCCCACGATTTTCCCAGAACCTGCCAGGCCCTAGCCTCAATTTCAACGCGTTGCATGCGGCAATGACGTTAGATAAACATTTCCCTACCTGCATAATTAAAAAGTTCTTGTAATTATATTAATGCAAGCGGGGATGAAAACAATTTGTCTACTTCCGCCCCATATGATGCGCTCTAAGCTGACCTATAAAGCGAATTTCTCTTTTTAAATTTTTAGGAAGCAGAGAGTAAAGCTCGCTGAAAATATTCGTTCCTCTATTTTTGCAACTCGAGAGAATGGAAAGAATCGATTGCTTGGAATTCCAGACATGCTTCTATGATGGCCCGGAGCAAAGCCTTCGCCTGCATTTGTCAGGCAGCTTCATACGTCCGCATAATACATCCGAAAGTATGCAAAATGCAAGGAAAGAATTCTGTCCGGGAATAAAATAGTTTCGCCTGCCACCGGTCACTTTAATCCCTCAATCGAACAGTAAATGTAGAAAGTTTCTGAAACTTTAAACAACATTTTATTGTCTTCAAGCAAAAGCCCCGTGGTTATCATATTAATCCAGACATTATCGATATTTTTGATAATGCGGAGTAGCACTTGGTGACTCCTTATTTCATAAAATCCACCACTGGCTAATAATAATATTAGTTTCAAATGGTTTGAAGGTGACTAACTTTGTTTATGTTGAGCGCGTGTACAAGTCAAGCAGTTGCTGATAGTATTATCAGTAAAGATAACTCGCACAGTGTTTATTAAACATACATATGCATACTTTTTTAAGATAGAAGTCAAGTTAAGAATTCTAAGTATAAGCATTTAGATTGATGATACCAAAAGTACTGATACAAGCAAGTTCAGCTGTAAATTACCTCATCGCCCCACGACGGCATTGAACTCTGTCGGGAACCCCTCAACGAGGCTTTGTCATTATTTGTTGTTAAAAACATACTGTTTAATCAGCTAGAGACACCACAATTAGCCAACTCGTGTTGCATGCTTCACCGCCATATTTTAATTTGGGGTTTCCACTGCTACGGTTGAGCAACCCAACGAGTGTGGTATGTGGTATGCAAAGCATTAGGGCGTCTGCGAGTATTAATTAATTTACCTCAGCCACTGTGCAGAGGAGAGTCAATGACTTCAACCAGCGATGGCCGGGCTGCTGTCGACTCGAGTCGCATGCTGCCACAGTTTATGAGCTTGCACATCTGCTTGAAAGTGAAATTAGTCGGCAAAACAATAATCATATGAGATTATCGTAATGAGCCCCTTCTCTTATGTCAACATTTATAATGCCATGTAAACTCCAAGAGATAGAAAATTTAAATCGGGGTCTAAGCCCCTTTTTACAGACTAAATTAAGGATATTCGAATGCACAGTCCGTAGCATTGTTACAAATTATTGGTAGATCTTTATATTATATTATATTGTTGGTATATCTTTATATTGCGTTATATAACTTATTTATTTATATTTCTTATACAAAATTATACATCTTATATATAACGATGTAGTATTCAGATCATTAGGGAACATAACAAAGTGATTTTTTTGAATGCACACGATCTGAATGCTTATAAATATGTATATAAGATGGAATTGATTTGAAATACGCTAGTTAACAGTCCACCTTATTTAGCTTGTTATTGAAATTTATCATATTGTAACCTTATATTGTTTTTAAAATGTAAACAACTCAATAAATATGTGACTGTGGGAGAAGTCTGACAACGCCGAAAAGCTACGCATCCCAACTGAAGGAACGAGGACGACGCCAAAGAAAAGACGTGGCAATCCAACCCAAAAAGACAAAGAAGAGAAAGGAATTTTTCTGGACGAAAACGGCGAGGATGAGCAGGAAAAAGGATGCTCTTAGCAAAAAAAGCTACCATCAAGACGCAAAGAAAGCTTAAAATTCATATTTTAAGCAAATAATACAACGAAATAGTATCAATAAAACTTGAAATAATACACAATAACTAAGTGGGATTGTGTCTACTTCATTTAAAGGGCGGGAATTTTAACGGGTGTTCAACAAAGTTTATTAAGATCTATAATTTCAGTCATATATGTAACAAGATATAAAGAATATTGTTAAAGTTTTCCTTCTTTAACTTAAACTTATCCTCTAGTAATTACATGGTATTTACAAGAGCCTCCTGGAATGCGGCTAAACGCGCTCCAACCGCAAGTAGATGCCACCAACGGTTCCCAATACAAAGGACATGGGATTGTACTTCAGAGGGATATCTGTCTGGTCGCAGACCGACAGCTTGAATCTGCTGATGATTTGGGCCAGACCAATGCGGGCTTGCATCTGCCCGAAGCGCATTCCGATGCAGTTCCGAGGCCCATCGCCGAAGGGGAGCCACTCCACGGAGTCGCGGGCGGCCACTTTCTCTGGAGTGAAGCGGTCCGGGTCGAACCTCATGGGATCCGGGTAGAGGTTCTCGTCGCGGTGATAGGCGCATGCGGGAACCAGCACCTGTGTGCCCTTCTTGATCACAAACTTGGGATTGCCAGGCACCACATAGTCGTTAAGGGCCTTACGCTCAAGATGAGGCACCAGGGTGTACAGCCTCAGGGTTTCTGTAAGGCGATATCAACAGGGGTCAGTAAAATGTCGGGCCTGAGCTTCGTATCAGCGAGAACTAACCTGAGATGACCTGATTAAGATACCGCATTTCAAGGACGCCCTCGTAGGTCAGCTTCCCGTCGTGCTCCTCGAGGACCGAATGGATCTCGTTTCTCAGTCTGTCTTGTATGTCCTGGTTCTGGGCCAACTCATACAGGCAGTAACTCATAGTGGACGAGGAGGTCTCAAACCCAGCCACGTAGAAGACAAACACCTGGGCCGCCAGCTCGCTGATGTTCATTCCCTCGATCACCTCACCATTGTCAAGAGTGACACTGCCCTTCTGCTTCAGCTCGATCAGCAGATTCATGAAGTCGTTCCTCTTGAAATTCTCCCGCTCCCTCAGGGCGATGGTGTCGTCGACCAGGCGCATGAAGAACTTATGGACGTCCTCGGGCATCACTCGCATCCTCAGCTTCCTAGCCAAGTCTGGGAAGCTGAACGCGAACATCGTGAGCAGGGGTCCATGGCGCATTTCGGTGAACACCTTCTGGCCCATGGTGCGGAAGTCGGAGACGGGTGTGCGCAGCGTGTTGCACTCGATGCCGAAGGCGCAGGTTCCGATCACGTCGGTGGTGAATCTGGCCATCAAATCCTTGATTTCCAGAACAGCGCCTTCCGGGGTCGCAGGAACCTGCTCCAACATCACCTTGGCGAACTCCTCTGAGACCTTAATCACGGTGGGAAACATGAACTTCATCTTTCCGGAGGTGAAAGTGGGCGTCAGCCTTTGGCGCATGTCCTTCCACTTCTTCCCGTCCAGGTTAAACAGGTGCACGGTGAGTGGATCATCCCGCTCGTTGTGGAACTGGCCGCGGTCGGCGAAGTTCGTGAAGTCCTTGATCAGGATGTTCTTGGCCAGCTTGGGGTCCAAAATGAAGGCGGCCGGCTTGTGCAGGAAGTAGAAGCCGACGAAGGGGTTGCCGCTGTTCCGGTACTTGTTGTAATAATCGTACAGGATGTTATGGACCACCCGGCTCTTTCGGAATCCGATCAGGTTGCCGTATATCGGATGCGGGTCGTCGTGGTCCACGCCCTGGCGCTTCCAGTAGTTGAAGTTGCGGTGGAACAGGTATGCCAGCAGCGAGGCTACCGCGAGCACCAGATAAATAAGCACAAACATTGTAATTCGCTAGGCAATCCGCGATCGCATTCGGAGCGTACGACCGGCGATTATTCTCTGATTGCTTCTCGACCAGTTCGCGTTCATTTTATACTGTTTGCCGAACAGAGCTTGTCGCAATGTTTCGCGTTTGTCAAATATCAGCATGACTCGGCGTTTATCAGTTCGCTGTCATGATTACAAAGCCCTCGATAACGCTAGGTACTTTTGAGGGGACTCCTACCTAGCACGGCAGGGTTCTAGGTAGTGCTGACAGTTTGTGCTTTTTCTGGATGGATCATTTCTTGGTTTTTAATGTTAGATTGCCAGAAAATTTGGATATAATGATATGTTTTCTGTAGAAACCTTGTTAGAAAACGGACAAGCCCCCCATTTCTTACCATATATTTGTTTGAACATGTTTCAATATGCTAATATTAAATTAGTATTGCAAATTTAAAATTAAATTATTTGTTGTCTTTGCTGAGAAGAAGAGGGTGTTCAGACAGGTGTCATGGAGAACACAAAATTGGAAAATTATTTTCAATCCGACATCATTGACTCGTGGACTTTATTTCTATACTCCATTATACAAGTATAACAAAATTATAATTTTATGAAGATTTAATTTGGGGCGAATTTCTGTCATTTTTGGCTAATCTATCCTGTTTTTCATGTTAGCTGGTGACAGCACTGGTTCTAAGAGCGCCTCATAAGAGAGAGACGATCGTGCCCAGATTAAAATATAAACAAATGATAATTCGTTTGTTGTTAAACAAACCGGTGGTCCCTATGTCTCTCTCTCTCTCTCGCTCTGTTTATAAATTAGTTAATACGCAACGGTGTTATCACCAATCTTATTATGAAAATGTTGTGGTGCAGGTGGACATGGGCAATTAAGGCGTAGTGAGTGATGGAGATGATATTTTATAAATTGATATCTCTCTCGTAAGAAACATTGCGTGGAGAAAGAACGATAATATAATTTTTTAATTCGCTTTAAGTATATGGTCAAGCTTAAATATTGTTTTTGTTGATAACCTTAGAATAAAATAGTTTAGGGTAGTTCCAATTTGATTTATTTACAGATCTAGAGCTATAATTTAAATAGACCGACTGTGAGATACCCGGTACTCACAGCATTGTGGGTGAAAATAAATAGCCCATGAACATGGAAAAATTCAAAATGTTGACTAATGAAGAAAAATGTTGCCAGAAACATGTTGAGCAACACCCAAAAAATACAAATGTGGCTAGGAACATGTTGAACAACACAAAAAAATACAAATGTTGCTAGGAACATGTTGAACAACACCCATTGGCACTGAAGAAGAAGAAACACACACAGAAACTTTAATGTTAATAACTTCCATGTCTATCATCCGATTTTACTCAACTTTTCAGAAAACGTCCGAGAATGCCTATTTAGTTATTTTGTCTATTTACATTAAGCCGAAGATTACGACTAAATTATATAAAGTTTTTCATAATTTTCGGGGGCGGAAGTGGGCGTGGCCAAATTTTAAAACAAACTTGATCTGCGTGCAACGGATTATAATGCTGTCACCAAATTTGGTGGCTCTAGCTCTTAAAGACTCTGAGATCTGTTTGCCAACACGGACTGACGGACGTGGCTAAATCGACTCGTTTTGTGATGCTGATCAAGAATATATATACTTTATGGGGTCGGAGATGCCTCGTTCTGCCGGTTACATACATTCTCATTTGGCACTAACTTATAATACCCTTGTACCCTATGGGTACTGTGTATAAAAATCGGGATGAAGTTACCTGATTTACTCCAAAGTAGGATTGAGATCGGGCGGATCCCTAGTGTTAGCGCCGTCTGTAAAGCTTTTAATAGCTCAAAATGAAACGAACTTCATTGAATTACTTTTTTTATTATATCACATTTTTATCAAATGGGGAGAGCTTTTAAAATTCTTTAACTCCCGGCTTGTGTTCTATTTTTGTTACTTTTCGCTTTGACAACTCAATTGCGGGTGGCGTCCTATCGTTTACATAGGAATCTGCCGGTAACTATTAAAATTTAAGGCGGACTGCATCGGCGGTAAAACCTAGCATGAACATTCTTAATTTTTAATCCTAAACATAATTAACGTAGTTAATACATTTTTATACCCTTGCAGAGAGTATTATAATTTTGACCAGATGTTTGCAACGCAGTGAAGGCGGCATCTCCGACCCCATAAAGTATATATATTCTTGATCAGCATCACCAGTCGAGTCGATCTAGCCATGTCCGTCTGTCTGTCCGTCTGTCTGTATGTCCGTCTGTCCGTGTGTCCGTCTGTCGGTTTCTACGCGATCTAGTCTCTCAGTTGTTGAGCTATCGAGCTGAAACGCACGCAGTCGAAATCGAACTACTATATCCTATAGCTGCCATAGGAATGACGGCGAAATTAATGTAAAAAAAATTTTAACTTCTTTTTTTTCAAATCGGACTACTATATCCTATAGCTGCCATAGGAATGACTGCGAAATTAATGTAAAAAAAATTTTAACTTCTTTTTTTTCAAATCGGACTACTATATCCTATAGCTGCCATAGAAATGATGGCGAAATTTTGAGATATAGCAGTTTTGTATGGTTCTAGAATTACGGTTTTAATTTCATTAAGATCGGATCACTATATCATATAGCTGCCATAGAAGCGATCGGTTGATTTATATGAAAATGTAAAATTCTACATGTAAAATGTAAAATTTACAAAACTCGATGCTTTTTTAACATTACTAAAATGGTTCGATTTTCAATGATCCAATTGGAGACTGCAAGGGTATACCAACTTCGGTTTACCGAAGTTAGCTTTCTTTCTCGTTTTTCTTATAATATGTATTTATAGGACTACAAATTTGTATAAAATCTTATTAAGTATCGGTTATCGAAAAGTGGGTTTGATTTTAAGATTTTTGGTCAAACAATAGTGACAATATTTTCTGTTTAATTTAAGAATATTTAGAATCGCTCTAAATTAATTAAACAATTGTTTTAAACTTTTTAATTATCAATTAAATTTTTAGGCGATCTCATGTTTTCGATTTCAAAAGTTTCTTGCATTTTACTTTTTAAAAACGTAATTAGACAAGCTTGTCTTTAGAAAACAACCAATTAATATTGTCTCGTGTGTGCGCATACAATTCCCAATTGATTGTAACATCCCTGGCAGTGTATTATAAAAAAAAATAATATTATAGTATATTTTTGTTCATTCTTAAAATAAAACAGATTTGAATTATACCCTTTATTCGATCAAGATATAAATGGTTCTGATCAGACTATCGTAGCAAATTTTCAATTCTACGGCTGTATATAGTAGTCTCCTTGCTCACCACAGTCTCGGTGCTCATCGTCACTACGTGGACTCACTACGTACAGCTTGACCGCTTAAGCTCCCTAACTCGCGCTTTCTTGCTCGCTCTCTCTCTCTCTCTCTTAGTGCACTTAACTACTCTAATAATATCCTTGCAGAGGGTATTCTAATTTTGCCCTGATATTTGCAATGCAGTGAAGGAGGCATCTCCGACCCCATAAAGTATATATATTCTTGATCAGCATCACCATCCGAGTCGATCTAGCCATGTCCGTCAGTCTGTCGGTCGGTTTCTACGCGAACTAGTCTCTCAGTTTTTGAGCTATCGGGCTGAAATTTTCAGCATAGTCTTATTTTTTTAGCACGCAGTATATATATCGGAATGGCCGAAATCGGAATATCATATATGTAGCTGCCATAGAAGCGATCGGTCGATTTATATGAAAGTGTAATATTCTACATGTAAAATGTAAAATTTACAAAATTCGATATTTTTTCAACATTATTAAAATGGATCGATTTTCAATGATCCAATTGCAGACTGCTTTGGTTTACTGAAGTAAGCTTTCTTTCTCGTTTTCTCTTAACTTCTGATTGGTACTGTGGTAAGTCACTAAAATGTCCTCTAATATTGTCTATGTTATTAAATCCCGCCGGACGGTAATTTCTGAAGAGGACCCTATAATCCAGAGGTGCTCAATGCTATTGCACACGAGCACATTTGTTGTTGTTTTGGCACATAGCATACGGAGCGGCACACGCCATACTTCCCTAGGGCACATGCCAATTCTTCTTTGCGTAGCGAGGCAAGCCAACAACAATTCCATAGAACTTTTTCTTCTCCTCTTTGTGTAGCTGTACGTATCGAGACAAGCCAACAACAATTCCATTGAATTTTTTTTTTATCCTCAACTCACAATGCAAAGTGTTGTTGTCTTCTTAACTGCTCTGCACTGACACTTTTTTGTTGCGTTTTTGATAGAATTTGATTTAAGTCTGATTTTAGTTTATCGTGGACCACCGACACGTGCATTTCATTGGATTTCGTTGGCGTGTCGCTAAAATGAGTGATACTTTTCTAAATCAACTTTAATTTTTTATATAAAATAACCAAATAAAGAAACCAAAATTATTATTTTCTTTCATTAAATTTTTTTTTTCTCTCATTGTTAGTTTTGATGCAATAAAACGGCGTCGATACATGTGTGCGTGTGTATTCTTCTGCTTGTGTTGGTAAGGGCACTGCCGTAAGGCAATTTTGAGCACCCCTGCTATAATCGGTTCCTGGATTTGTGATAATATTGTGCCCGCCAAGTGCATTGATTGCACAGGTCAGGTGGTTGATATTGTTAAAAGCATTGGAATTAGCTACTGGTGCGAAACTTGTCGCGATGTTGAAAGGGAAATGATGTCTTTTATGTATTTATGTCATTTTAGGTCACGCATTACCGCACATGGGCAACGCCAATTCACTTTGTCTTATTATTCTAAAACGCAGAAGAAAATGTTGACAAATGAACCAGTGTTGGCAGGAAAATGTTCAGCAAAGTCCTTTGGTGTTGACTACACAAATGTAGATGTACATAAAATCATCTGTACATCTATTTATTTTGCCTCATTCTGCCTGATACATACATACCCTACGGGTACCGCGTATAAAAACACATATTAATAATTTTTCATAAGAAGGACTTATCCTGATTTAATTTTAAGTTCTGATCACTGG
Organism: Drosophila tani; assembly: GCA_008042535.1. Taxonomy (NCBI): domain Eukaryota; kingdom Metazoa; phylum Arthropoda; class Insecta; order Diptera; family Drosophilidae; genus Drosophila; species Drosophila tani. Next base: position 13,168 of record VNJO01000060.1, read on the forward strand.
TAATCACAAAGTATTTACACTGGCACCCAGGAACTGTGGCTAGACGCGCTCCACCTGCAAGTGGATTCCCCCAACGGTTCCCAATACAATAGACATGGGAGTGTACTTAAGAGGCATCTCTGTCTGGTCGCAGACCGACAGCTTAAATCTGCTGATAATCTGGGCCAGACCGATGCGGGCCTGCATCTGCCCGAAGCGCATTCCGATGCAGTTCCGAGGCCCATCGCCGAAGGGGAGCCACTCCACGGAGTCGCGGGCGGCCACCTTCTCCGGAGTGAAGCGGTCCGGGTCGAACCTCGTGGGATTCGGGTAGAGGTTCTCGTCGCGGTGAAAGGCGCAGGCGGGAACCAACACTTGTGTGCCCTTCTTGATCACAAACTTGGGATTGCCAGGCACCACATAGTCGTTAAGGGCCTTACGCTCAAGATGAGGCACCAGGGTGTACAGCCTTAAGGTTTCTGTAAGGCGATATCAACGGGGGTCAGTAAAATGTCGGGCCTGAGTTTCGTGTCAGCCAGAACTAACCTGAGAGGACCTGGTTCAGGAAGCGCATGTCCTTGACGGCCTCGTAGGTCAGCTTCCCGTCGTGCTCCTCGAGGACGGAATGGATCTCGTTCCTCAGTCTGTCCTGTATGTCCTGGTTCTGGGCCAGCTCATACAGGCAGTAGCTCATAGTGGAGGAGGAGGTCTCGAAGCCAGCCGCGTAAAACACGAAGACCTGGGCGGCCAGTTCACTCATGTTCAATCCCTCGATCACCTCTCCATTGTCCAAGGTGACAGTGCCCTTCTTCTTTAGCTCGATCAGCAGATTCATGAAGTCGTTCCTCTTGAAGTTCTCTCGCTCCCTCAGGGCGATGGTGTCGTCGACCAGGCGCATGAAAAACTGATGGACGTCCTCGGGCATCATTCGCATCCTCAGCTTCCTGGCCAAGTCGGGGAAGCTGAACGCGAACATCGTGAGCAGGGGGCCATGGCGCATGTCGGTGAAGATCTTCTGGCCCATGGTGCGGAAATCGGAGACGGGTGTGCGCAGCGTGTTGCACTCGATGCCGAAGGCGCAGGTGCCGATCACGTCGGTGGTGAATCTGGCCATCAAATCCCGGATTTCTAGAACAGCGCCTTCCGCGGTCGCAGGCACCTGCTCCAACATCACCTTGGCGAACTCCTCGGAGACTTTGATTACGGTTGGAAACATGAACTTCATCTTGCCGGAGGTGAAAGTGGGCGTCAGCCTCTGGCGCATGTCCTTCCACTTCTTCCCGTCCAGGTTGAACAGGTGCACAGATAGCGGATCATCCCGCTCGTTGTGGAACTGGCCGCGGTCGGCGAAGTTCGTGAAGTCCTTGATCAGGATGTTCTTGGCCAGCTTGGGGTCCAAAATGAAGGCGGCCGGCTTGTGCAGGAAGTAGAAGCCGACGAAGGGGTTGCCGCTGTTCCGGTACTTGTTGTAATAATCGTACATGATGTCATGCAATACCCGGTTCTTACGGAATCCGACCATGTTGCCGTATATCGGATGCGGGTCATCGTGAACCACGCCCTGGCGCTTCCAGTAGCTGAAGTTGCGGTGGAAGAGGTACACCAGCAGCGAGGCTACCGCGAGTACCAGATAAACCAGCACGAACATTTTATTTCGCTAAGCAAGTCGCACTCGCATTCGGTGCGTTCGACTCGCGATGATTCTCTGATTGCCTCCCGACCAGTTCACGCATATTTTATACGGCTTGCCCAGCTAGCGTTTGTCGCAATGTTTGGCATTTGACAAATATCAGCGTGACTTAGCGCATTATCAGTTCGCAGTCATGATTACAGAGCCATTGATAACGGCTGGCATTTTTAAGGGAAAGCCTACCTCCTATTTTCTTAGAATGATCTGCAGTGTTGGATCTAAGAGCGCCTCATAAGAGAGACCGCTTTACTGCCCGATCATGATTAGAGTAAAATATAAACAAATGATAATGCGTTTGTTGTTAATTAAACCGGTTGCCGCTCTCTCTTTAAATTAGTTAATAAGCAGCGGGTGTTACCAATCCCACTAAAGAAAATGTTGTGGTCATAGACGATAAATGCATAGAGAGGGTTGGTGGTCATATTTTATGTACGTATTATTTTTCTCTCTCGTAAGATACATTGCGTCAAGAAAAGACCAAAATATAATAAACATATTTATGAATTTGGTTTTAAATATGGTCAACATTATTGTTGTTGGCATTTAACCGTTGAGTAAAGCGCTTCCAGTACTCACAAGGTTTATTTAAAATGACGACCGAGTTAAGGTACTTGAATATGTACTTGCTAACTGGTAATGAGACCAGTTTCGGAGCACAAGTTGATAAAACGAGGTCGAAATCAATCAACTATCAAGGTATTGCGGAGTACTGATGTTCCAGTTAATACGTATTAAAATATTGAGTGGGTTATACTTTAAGATAATTGCTACTGCCAATGCAGTCTGCGTTAATTTCTAAAAGTTACTGGCCGATAACCATCGATAAGTCAATGGATGGCGCCCCGCATAATCGATATTAACATGTAAACGATAGGACGCCACCGGCAATTCAGCAGTCAAAGCGTAAAGTAACAAAAAGAACACAAACAGGGAGTTGAAGATTTTTAAAAGCTCTCCCTATTTGATAAAAATGTGAAATAATAAACAAGTTAAATCAATTAAGTTCGTTTCATTAAAGGCTATTAAAAGCTTTAGAGCCGGCGCTAAGAATAATTCTTCTGATAAACTAGCGGTGGTTCCCAGTTTGATTTACTTACAGCTCTCGAATTATAATAATAATGATTATAATAATGATTATTACCAGATTTCCAGATCTAGGTTTTGATAAGATAAACGAAAGCCCGCCGAAAAAAAAGTATAATAGGAGTTCTTCACCCTCCAACCCCAAATCAGTCTGTTCTTAACGCCCTGATTACGTTTACGGCTAACCGCTCCCCGAGTCGCGGCCCGAAGGGATATAAGCCGATTAGGATGTGCATTTGCCTCGCGTAATCTTCCCATCCTGCCGGCGAAGGGGAATGGGAGCTGTAACACGATTACGGCGAATTTCTTTGCTGCGATTTCGAGGAGGAGGATGCGGATGCGCCGCAGGAAGCAATGTTGACCTTGTGCATCACTTATCACAAGTTGCTTGAATTATTGGCGTTGTCTTAGAGCGGGAAGGGTCCTTGTCCCGGAGTGTCCTTGGCTGTCATTGTCTGTTACCGTAAGTGCTTCAGTGGCTTATACGAGAGCATGTGCAACTGACACTTGTTCGGGACTGTCTCAATTTTTTCCCAGGAGCCGGAGCCTGGCAAAGTGGCGTGAAAAAGCGAGCAGCGCATTTCGTTTATCCCAGCGTTCAAGATTGAAGTCCTCTCAGCTTGACCTTGGGAATCTCAACCTCGGCCCACATGTGTCACATTGTTCTATACGGTCGTGCACCAGGGCATTGAGAGAAACAAAAAGTAACGCACAACGAGGCGTTCTTGGCATAATGAAGCTCCCAAAGATAAACAAAAACGCGCTGAAGAGACGGCCAGAAAAAACTAGATTGCCTCCCCTGACTGCACTTAAGCGCTAAATAAAAATGCAAATCTAAATGCAGCTAAAAAGCGGAAAGGGCCCGAAGAAGCCCCAAGAAGCGAGTACAAAGAAAACAATGCAGATTCTTCAAGAATGCACTCGAGGGCTCTCTAAGCCGACATCTGACTGCTGCCGTTGCCGTTGCTGTTGGATTTGCCGTGATTGTTGTCTCCGGGGAGACAGCTCGGCTAATTACAGATGCTGCTGCATCTGGGAGATTTCGTGTAAACAGTCGGCTAATTGTTTGCTCTGCCGAGGTGTTGGGCCCGCAGACAGCTCTTTCAAATGCAAATGCTGTCTGGAGCGGGGAATCCCCCCCGAATCTCCGAATCCGAGTCCCCGGTTCCCTCGAGGGCGAGTGCGTGTGCCTTGAATAAATTAGTTTTATTTGTGTCTGGATCTCGGGCAATCTAAACAAATCGCGCAGCAGAGACGGGCTTGTGCATTTCCTGTAGGGCGGCAAAATGATGTCGCGTCTGTACATTATGTAAATCACAATAAGAAGCCAAAATACACTGCGACTAAACCCATTATGTAAATGACAAATAACGGAGCTGACTTTTGTGCCCTATTATTACATTTAATATTTAACTCCATATACAGAATACTAGAATTTCCTTGCCAAATTATTTATGTATGGTCTTCAAAATGTAATATTCAGTATATATAGGAATATTTATTTTAAAAATAAATAGTTTCTATAATTGTCTAAAACTTCAAGTTGAAGTTACAAGCATACGAAAATTCCCCAATACCAAACCTACAGAATTTGAAGTTTTATATAAATTATAAGACAAGAATTGGCTTTCCTCAAGTTCCGAGTGTATGAGGCAAGGTATTGAGTGAAAATGGAAAAGTTAGGGCGGGGAAATCTCGTACATCAACACAGGAACACAAAAGCAAATTTAAAGGCAAAATATTTCCGTCAGCTTCCGTCACACTCGGATCACAACCTTTTTAAATAATCGTCATAACATCGATGATAACATTATAATATGCTCCCCGAGTGGGTTTACTCACAATACCTTCCCACTTCTTAGTGCAATTAGAGCCGCCCGAGGGAGCTGGAATTAATTAGCTGCCAGAATTGTATTTCGTCACAGGATGACAATTGAGACTGGTCTGGCGGGATTTTTCAATCACAATCAGGCGCTGGCAGAAGCAGGATGACGGCTGATTGAATTTCTGGCCTGACATATTCGAGCCCTGATTGTGTGGCGTGTGCGGCAGCTGCCGCCCTTCAGATATATGGATTCGAGGACATTGGTGGGCCAAGGGTTTTGTCTCAGCACCAGAGACTTCGGCGGAAGCCGTAAAAAGCACTCTGGCGAGATGCACCGACAAGTGCTGGGTCAATGTGTCAAAAGAGAGAGTCCGCCACTGCTGTCGCTGTCGCTGTCCATCCGATGCGGATGATACAAATTGTCACTCCGCCCGGTGGCCAAGCTTCAAATTGTGGATTTATGTTGTTGCAGCAGCCGCATATAGTACAGCAACTGGAGCGGATCGGCAGAAGCTGTCAAAGCGAGTCTTACTTTTACGAGTGGCGATAAAGCGCTTGCAGGGAACCGCCGGGCGTATGTTTCCTATGCGGGGTGATGGCACCACGTGGCGTATACGCACTTTAAACCGAAATTGCCTTTTGTGTCGCGAATGCAGAACGAGAAGCAGGAGCACGCCCGAAACGGAGCGACGGAGCTTTGGGCAAATAAATGACAAAGCCATTTGTAATGAAATATTAAAGCCGGCAATAAAAAAAGAAAGGCTGAGCGGAGGGCGGTAGCCACAGCGGCAAATGGGCCGGAAAACATCAGCATAATACTTATTCATTATGCTGCTGGTCTAGGCGTAGGCGTATTCGCATTCCCGATCCCACTTCCAGTTCGTGGGCGGAGGAGCTGGGCAACCCGGAGCGTTAACACACATTTTATTGGAGACACAGCACATAAACATGATGTGGCACGGGCATTAGGAGCGGAGCAGGCACATGGCCCGAGGCAGGGGAAAATCGATACACACATGACCATATATGCAGCTTGGGGTCCGGCCAAGACCGCAGAGTTGCAGACTCAGAGGCGCAGGTGGCAAATACAAATGGATTAAATCATATGTACCAGAAATCAATTATTCAAATGAAGCCGAACTCATTCGACGAATTCAATCTCCACTCGAACGAGAGCAAACAAAGTTTGTGCTCGAAGCGCAACTAATGGTTTTCAGTTGCCTATTTCGGCAAGACTTGTTTTGGCCCACATCAGCAAACATGTAGTAAAAATAACTAGACTTCTGCGATGACAGCAGCAAATCACGATTGCCCTTTACGGGCACAGAGTACGATTGTGAGCGAAAACCTTTTGAAGTTGTCACTGCTGTGGCGGTTGGTTGCCTTTCACTGGCAACAGACTCGCTCTCCCCTTCCCTGCATCTGGGAGCCACAGCCCCCAGACTCTTGCCAAAAGCTCGCCCCTTTTTCAGCCACCCAGCCACCGAAATGTAAATTGGGCAAAACGCATGCCGAGCAAACTTTTCCCTGGATGGGAGCCGAGAGAAAAAGTCGAAAGAATATTGTTTAACTCAATTCGGCACGCGAATCAGAACCCAGCCCGATTTGTTGATAAAAAGTAAAAGTATAAAACCGAGAAGGCAGCGGCACAAGGTCGGAAGTCGAGTCTCCGTCTCCGTCTCCGCCTCCGCCCACCCATCGACAATCAAATTTAAAATTCTTCATTGTGCAAATATTGATTTTGCTCGCTGCATAAAGTTTTATGCTCCGAAAAAGAGAGATCCCAGGCAAGCCGGGGAAAGTGTACTTTTCTAATTTCCACTGCGATAAGCAGAAAGTTGGCAGCGATTTCCCACTGAATTTCCACCATTGAACTGCGACTGCCACAAGTGTCTGGGGCAAGGTCGAGAGTCACTCTAATTTTCCCCTGCCAGTCTCGATCTCTGTGCTGTGTCTCGGCTAATTCAACGCCTTCTGCCCGTCGAGTCGTGCGTTCCGAGTTTTATCTTTTTCCTCAACATATTATTTATGGTAATCGACATCAAATGCTGCCATTAAGCTTATTGCCATGGCAAGCGGCAGCAGCAAAAACGTTTCCACACTTTTTGCTGCCGATTTTTTTTTTGCTCTTCTTTTCCACTGCCTGGCCTGTTTATAGGCCTGGAACGCTTAATATATTGTATATCTGCAGGAGGAAATCCAAGAAAGATGGCAAATTAGCTTCCTAGAGTCGAAGCCGGCGATACTCTACGAGTTCTTTATAACATGTAACGTACAGCTGCCAGGGAAATATTTCAATCCATTCCAAATGGAGAAGTATTTGTAAATTAAATATAAATACGGCATACGCTTCGGAGTAAATTTATATGTTGCATTTTAAGAGAATGCTCACCGCGAAAAAAAAAAAAAAATAAAGTTTGCAATAATGTAAATTTGTAAAAACTAGTGAGAAAGGTACAGTCGAGTGTGACCGACTATGAGATACCCGGTACCCAAAGAAATTAAATGGCACACGGATATGGAAAAATCAAAAGTTTGACAAATGAAGACAAATGTTGCTAAAAACATGTTGAGCAACAAAACATGTACGCAGCTGCATTACGAACTAATACTGCGCCCGAAAGCACGCAACACTTTTTTTCGTTACTGATTTGGTGGCCGCTCAGAAGAAGAAGAAGCATACACAGAATCTTTATTGTTTAATAACTTCCATGTTTATCATCGGATTTTACTTAAATTTTCAGAAAACGTCCGCAAATACCTACTTATTTTCTTTATCTATTTACTTTAAGCCAAAAATTACGACTATAGCTTTTATACCGTTTTGTATGATTTTCGGGGGCTGAAGTGGGCGTGGCTAAATTTTAAAACAAACTTAATCTGCGTGCAACAGATGCCAATGTTGTCACCAAATTTGGTAACTCCAGCTCTTATAGTCTCTGAGATCTGTTGTTTCACACGGACAGACGGACATGGCTAAATCGACTCGCTGGTGATGCTGATCAAGAATATATAAACTTTATGGGGTCGAAAATGCCTCCTTCTGCCTGTTATCGATTGGCACTAACTTATAATACCCCTGTACTCTATGGGTACCGGGTATAAAAACCTTTGCTTGATGAAAACATTATATTTAGTTCTTTAGGAAATATCATAAACAAATAGTACTATTGGATTTTTATTAACAGTATTTTTCCAATAAAAATATAATGTTTTAAGTCGCTACTTTAGCTTGTGTTAGTATATAAAGGTATCGCTTCCGTAGTCAGGGTATATGGGCAAAAATGTACATGCATCGTGGGCGATTTCTCATATTTGGCCCGTTTGAATTTTTTAACGCGAGCGAATTTATGACAAGCACGTCCCCCGCTCCTCTCCCTTCCGCCAGCCCCTCCCCTTATTCACCCGTAATTTGTTTGTATTTGAGTTTGATTTTCGACGCAGACGTATCTGTGTGCTTGGGGGAGAGTATGTATCTGCTAGCACCTTATCAGCAGATTATTTGCATAATTTGAGAATATTTTTCCAATCCAACCAAGCTTTCCCCGAATTCCCTGCTCGGGCTTATCTAATGAACCGATGAGCGGGAAAAGGGAAAGGTGGGAGCTGTCCCAATGGCGCGTGTTTAATAAGCCCCAAATACACGCTAATTAAATTATTTTAAAATTGTTAATGGCAAAACTCATGCGATAAAACGGCATTCATCGAAAATTCTCGGTTCACTTACGTTGCCAACTTATTTAATTACCAACTTTTTCTATGGTAATGGCTAATGGCAAGCATTCTCAAACTTTTGCGGGAGTTGAAAACTTTAAATTGCCAAAATGGGGAGGTGACACCTGGAGAAGGGATGGCTGAGCTAATTGCTTTTTATTTTATCCACAGGGCTCGCTAAAAATACAAGTAATAAGATCCGTTTTATTCTGATTAATATCTTTATGTGCCCATGCACGTACATGTGCTTGTCTGCAGCCGCCAGAAACTGCTTTTTAACCGCCCACGCGCACTCTGCCCCGAGCTATTAAAGATTATTAAAAGCACCTCGATCTCGGGAGTAGGAGCCCCTCTCCCAGGTGCCTTTCCCGATGCTGCTGCTCCCCGGCACGCACGCCAAACTTGCTCATCCATAAAAAATATAAAACACGAGCATTATTAGTATTCGACTTGTATGCGCTGCGGTGGGTGCTTGCATGGGAGAAGGGTGCACCTCGCAGGGCGGTCGCCCGGGGGAAATGTGCAGTCAGTCGCACCTTTGACCTTTGGCAAGGTCGTGGCCACACACTCCACCCCCTCGCCCATGCCCAATTAGGCTGCACCGGAGTTTTGCAGAGAAAGCAACGATAAACATAAATCTCAATACGAGCACTGAGAGAAAATGGCAAAATTCGGTTATTCTTTTTTGAAGCAGACCCTTGCATTGACTTTTAATAAAAACTAAAAATATTTTCTTATCAGAGTTCTATGATTTTCATATCATTGTATTATTTCATAATTTAAAAGTTTATTTTTAATTAAAAATAAAATATGTCTGAATATGTCTGTCTGTATGATAATTTAAATAATAAATAAACCTTCGTTGGAAAGCCCTAAGGGATGACAAAAAAAAATATTTTAAAGTTAAGTGCTATGTTGCTTGATATTTCAAATTTCGACATACCAAACTTTACGAAATTTTCGATGTGAAATATTTATCAATATATGATATGGGACATTTCCTCTTGCTATACATCCCTAGAAGCTCCTCGACTCGAACCTCCTTCTTCTTGGTCCATGAATTCCTTAATAACAAAGTAGCAACGACATGATTTTTTAAAAAATTGCTAATAATATTTATTAGGTTTCAATAAAACATTTTTTGTTCAGTTTTTTTTCTCTCTGCAGTGTTTCCCAACATCGTACACTAGCAATGTCTTCATCAGTGGTAGCTATATCAATCTTTCATCTTCATCTGCATTATGATAATGGAGTCGCCTCCCCGCCCTCCCTGGGAATTCATTTATGCATTTTATTGGCTCTTGGCTAACCTGTAGCATCATCAATCATCTCGATGGCTATTCAGCATGATCCGCTTGGCCTTTTGTCTGTGCTTATATTTATTTTGACTGCTTCGATGGGCCAGCAGTCGAAAGTGGTTCACCTGCCTGCCTGCCAGTTGGCGAATAATTCAAATCAATTATGCAAATTCCATTTATTGTTCCGTGATTTATGCGATTTGCGGCTACGTGCATATTGATGACGAGCTAAATGAAACGGGATGAACTAAGACCGACCAACCATTACTGATACATGTGTGTATTTCCGGATGGATTTGCTAAAGATATTCCCCCATTGCGCCATTTGAAGGCAGTCTCTTAGGCAGATAAGAACCCGCGAGGTAGATAAGACCCTGTCTGAATAAGGCAAATACGAATACGAACCAGTGCTCCTTCCAGGCAGATATAATGAATGAAATCAACTTAAATTAAATTCCACGTTATTATGGCTTTCTGGTTTCTGGCTCTGCGGTTCTGCTTTGTTTTGTTTACACACACTGCAGCTGTTGAATCACCGCGGAACAGGCAATGTATTTTTCGGCAGCTCTGCTTTGTTTGGCTCTGGAGGTATTTAAACTTTGGCACAACTGCATTGCGTAAACAATTGCAAAACTGCACTCGGAGCAGGCATATTTTTGGGGCTGGCTGTTTACACTTAATTTCTTTCGGCCACTTGCTTAACTGGTTTATTTGGATATTGCGAATAAATGTTTACACACGCTTTACGAACGCCCGCGCGCGAATCTTTCAGCGCAGCCTACGCACTTTTTGCGGCATCGCCAACTTCAGTTGCCGAAGATACATGACTTGGCCAGTAAGAGATACAGATACGGATACGGATGCGTACTGAGGCAGACAGTGGAAGCGCGGCGAAGCGAGCCGCGGCGGAGCTGCGATCGAGTTGTGCGCCGCTGAAGTGTTCAGCACGTATTAATTTCTGTGGCAGCGCAAAAGTATCCGAAAGATACATTCCGTTTGGTCGCGCACAAGCGCATATGTGGGCAACTTTGCTGCCGCTGCCGCGTCGCTGCCCAGATTAGCGGCCCAACTTGTTTGACAGAAAAAACCATACACCAACGAGAGCACAGAGCTGCTTCCCAGTCCAAGTTCCAGTCGCGGTCGCAGTCCCCCGGCATTGTTTATATTTACATTCTCCGGAACCTGGACGGGGGATGAGGATGATGACGATGATGAGACGATCGTGATGGGCCAGCGCACGGGGTCGAGTTTGATGAAAAGCGACAAATTGTTGTCACTGTCGTCTCAAGTGGCAGTAGCTCTCGCTTATCTTCGTCTTCGTCTGCCGCAGCCGCTTTGTTTTGAGCTAGACAAGTATCTGTGTTCATTCTAATTCCGGCATCTGGCATGGCTTTCATCGTCGATTTATCTGCACGTTAATTGCCAGCTGCACTCTCCAAAATTCTCTAATCTTGCGTTATAAGGCAGAGCCACTCACGGGAAGCTGGAAAGGGCGTGGATTGGTGTGCCGCGCACAGAGAGAAACACAGAGCATTACCTGAATTATTCTCTCATTAGGGCCGTCTCACTTGAGAATTTTACTATTAAACAGGCTGACAGCTCTGAGAATAAATGCCTTATATTAAAGTCCCACAATGTTTAAAATGTTGTCGAATTAATTAGACACCAGCATGCTTTTCTACATTTATAGAAACCAATGTCGATAGCCAAATAAAGTTTTAATTAATGTTTTAGGTGTAGCTGTGCGAATTGTCGAAATGGCTTCAACTGAACCCAACAGCAGCGCAACTGTAAAGGCTGACTTCAATTCTGTTGGCCAAGTGGCGATTCCATCATATGCAAATGATTCCCATCAAAAGTGGACAAGAATGGTGCAAAGTTGTTGTGTTTGGCTAATTAAATGTTCGTCGAACGGGGCCACTGGCATTCCGAATGAGGACAGAGCAGAGTATCTTTGGCTGTGAGTATCTGTGATTTGTATTTGCTTATTGTGGCATGTGGCTCTTGACCAAAAGTCGAATGCTTCCGCTTCCAAATGCCTTGTCGGAAATTGCTCTTACAAATCAAATTCTTTGACCGGTGGTTTTGCGGCTTTTGCTCTCCATTATCTATAGTTGTTCTATATAATCCGAGAGATTTCACTGCCACATCCAATTATTTATGGCTGGAGGTCCAACAATGGAGCTGCTTTCTCCGAGCTCCGGTCGCACAGATCAAACAGTTGAGGTCCGACACCTACGAAGTGCTTGAACTTGAATATCGATGCCATTCGGCCCGCCTTGGGTGGCCCCCAAACTGGTCTTGAGGAAGCCCCCTACACCTTCGCCTAATGATGGCTAATTATATGTGGGTTAAGTTTCAGTTTCCGAAGCATTTTCATTAGTTTGATGGCTTTTCTGGCTGGGCGGCTATGGCTACGGCTATAGCTATGGCTATGTGTAATTATATAATCATTTTAATTGGATCCGGCAATGTTTGCGGCCGTGCCGTCGACACGTAACAAAGATTAATCGGGCTCATGTCGGCGGGACAGGAGACAAGAACTGAGACGAGCTAGACGAGCTCAAGAACGAGCCCTCGCCCTCTTGTAGCTACTTTGTTACGTGCACGCTGAGCAAGGTCAAGGAGGAGGCGGAATGCAGATTCCATTGCAAGACTTTATTCAATTATAACGGCGCTCTGCAGATGCCACGCCCACACTTGGCTCGCCCTTGACTTCGCCTCGAGGAGCTTTTTTTGCTGCAGGTCTCCGAAGACATTTATAAATTAGTTGCAATTTGTATCTGCTTCAGCTGCTTTGACTGCCTTTGCCACTTATGGCAGAGCTGCCTGCTCGTATTTCATTAGAGCCAAATTGGCTTCATCACGTGATCGTGGCAGAGGACCAGTGGGGCCAAGGGGGAAATCCAGACAACTGGAAACGGAACTCACACCAAATGGCAGCACCGCGGCACCGCGTAGCCTCACATTCTCACATAAATATCTTCTCTATTTCCATGCACCCCTCCAGCATCACCTCGAATTAATTGCGCGGCTATTGATAGGCCTCTTCTTTGTTTTTAAGGGACCGGCACTCGTATTCGGCATTCAGCAGTTATATTTATCCGGCATCCATCTCTGGAAATTGGGCTTCGCGTGTCGCACGCCACGCTCCATCACGAAAATCCATAACACTCGCCTGCACAGCGAAGTGTCAAAAACAGTTCCATAGACCCAAAACATTGTGGATTCGTTTGAATAATTTATTACGCTATAATTGCTGACGGTTGCCCGCCGGCAAATCCATTTCGTGTTTTCCCAAAAGCCAATCAGCTGGAAAAATTATGCGAAAACAAGATCTTCCAGCGCATATGAAAGCGGCGCTATAAATTGGGTCATGGAAAATGCCAACAGGAAACCGTCGCCTTGATGCGTCGTATAAAGGAATCAGTTTAGGCCCCAAACTTTAGGGACATAATCCAGCGAGTTGTCCTTACTTTCAAGGTCACTTTGAAGTTTAAGCTTAGTAGCACAAACAGGAAAGAAATGAAAGGACACCTAGCTTTTTCTCAATAATAGGAAACTTTATATTATATTCATGCTGTGAATTTCGTGAGTTCATGCATTTCTTGGAATCATAGCTGCTCGCAAAAAAAAAATTTTTTTTACATTTATTTCGCAAAGTAAAAGTAAAGTAAATAACTATAGAATGAATACTAACTTAAATCGAATTATAAACATGCGAGTTAATAAACAATAAAACAATAAAGTTTCTGTAAACGCTGACCTTCTTTGTGTTCTTTGTGCTTCAATGGGTTTTTCTCAACAATGCTCAACAAGATGTTCGTAGCAACATTTGTCATTATTTGTCAACATTTATTTTTGTCTTCCGACCTGTTTAAGTTTTTTAAACATTTAAACATAATTTCAGCCAATGCTTTGGGTATTGGGTATCTCACAGTCGGTCGTGCTCGACTGTAGTTTTCCTACCTGTTTTTACCGAAATCATGAAATAAATGGATGAACTTGGCTTTGCAGAAACACAGTATATATTACCTAAGGAAGGGTGTTATAATTTAATGGTAATCAAAATCTCCGAAATTAGCACTACGATATTTAACAGAAAACAACAAGGCCTTAGAAAGCCTTAGGAAAAACATAGTACATATATGGAAATCCCTGGTCAGGAAAAGCGCTAATTCGCATATTTAATGACAGAGCTTTCGACAAACTATATGTAGGTAAAAATACAAGGAGCAAGGAGACTTCTGAGGAAGCGGTTTCATAATTAAATCAGGCGGGTTGCACAACATTTCGCCCACATTGCCACCACTTGCCACCAAAACCAACAGTGGCAGTGCAATTTGCATAGCCACTCGCCAGGCCACAGTCGCCGTATTAGCAAGTTGAGGTCATGCATGCTGCCACTGTCATGCCCCACTTAACCGTAAATACTAGAATTTCCATTGCTGCCACTCGTGCACGGATAGGACTGCGAGGGACCTCAGACCGTTCGTTTCGGGCCGTTTCAATTAGCAGGAACCTCTCGGAACAGGCCATTTCGAACTCGTACTCATGCTCGTACATAGATATGTTTGTAAAATGTACAACGTACCCGGTCAGATACTCGTACAGCGAGAACATTGGGCTGGAAAAAAACTGCTGGCCAATATCCTGGCGGAAATTAATGTTGCTGTGGCAAGCACAATGCCGGCAGGAGGGCGAAAAGCGGGACAGAAAAAATGGAATGCCACAAACCGATACGACTCGTCGGGGGAGACGGGATTCTCCGTTGTCAGCAGTTCCTTTTTCCGCTGCTCGCTTCGCCGAACAAAGAGGAGGCTTAGACCGCAGCCCCGCCCGAAATCCCCGGAATATTGAGCATGCACGAAGCGCCGGATATGCAGCACGGTGCGGCACGGGGCCGGATAATCGCTATCAATTATATTGCTCAGCCCGGGCATTGTTTCGCACTTGGCGACCCTGACACTGCGCCATCACTTGGCTGCTGCAAACACGGACTCACCTTGCCATCGGCGTCGGCGTGGGCGTGATACCGGACCTCCAGCGTTCCGCCGAGCACTGCATACCAGAAGCGGCCCTGCTCGCCGGCGCGAAACACTGCGCGGGGGAAACAAGGGAACTCGTTAATTCCTCGGATGCATATTAAGTTCGGACCGTAGCCAACACTTACGTGTGACGCCCTTCTCCAGGTCCTCGTAGAATCCACACATGGCCAACTGTTGGAGCGCGGATCCCGGAAGGCGACACAGCGGCTCCACGCGACGCAAGCGGCATGAGATAAGCTCCACGTCACGCAGGTTTCGGTCGCAAGGACTGAAATTAAGATTTTGGGAAGCGATTAGAGGTTTATATTATTTAAATTATTATAATATTTCTTTACTTTTAAATTTGGTAAGCCTAAATATTTCTTAAATCAAGGTTTTCCAATTGCTTTTAAGATACATAATATTCGTATATTGCAAGAATCATTTGGGATATTTGTTATTATTTGTATCTCCTATAGTTTCTAAGTTGCTACAGACATTTCCACGGACTTGAACATAATAAAACCAGACAGTTGGGCAAATGTTCTATGGCTTTATCAAATATTATTTTATAACAGATATTCTATAATAAATATATTATTTTTTGCATAACATGTTCTGTTTACTAAAAAATATTTTAGATTGCTTAAGCTTTTTTATTTATTTATTTATTTAAATTTTAACTGGGTTTACAATTAATAACTAATTAGAAGTATAGAGTGCTAGCTACATTGACCATCGACTCGACAATTGATACAGAAAACCTTTTAATTATATTTATGGTTGCTGATTTTTGAGAGATATTGTTTGAGCTTAAAATTAAAGAGGGTGCTTAGTGCTCAAGCTAAGAAATGTAATTTCATCTTAAAACTTTCCGGAAATGAGCTTCATTATAAAAAAACACAAGTCCTTGGGCCATTGACTCTGCTTAAAAAAGCATTTCATGTCGGGTTCATTCTGTCGGACAATAGGCCACAATAAAGCAACATGGACCTCAAATAAGAGTCGTAACGAGTGTTTTTCATTTATAATTTACAGACTCTATGCAAAGCACTGCACTCGGACTTACTGAATTTTTATTGTCGGACAAGGCCAGTTTGGAAAACGAACAAAGACGGAAGGGATGGTAGAGAAAGGGAAGGAATTCGAGCAACAATAAACTCAAATTAAAAATTCCAGTGTCATTTGTGCATGGTTTGTGCGCGCATTGAATATGCAAATTCTATTTTTTCCGTCTACGCCTCTGTGTGAGTCAATTGAAAAATGAATAAATAAATATAAGAGTGTCCGGAGAAGAATCCAGCAGGAAGCGGAAGACCACCCTGAATAATAAGAACGAAAGAGAACAAGGAACCGTGAAAGCCAAGCAGCCACTAATTGAAGTATGGAAAGCCTTCAAGCAATCATACCTATTGCATACCCTATAATCTTGAACCGGCAGAAAACTAAACCCTCTTGGGAAATTGTAGAATTAGGTACTGAAGGTTGCCCTCACTTTAATATAAATAAAATATCCTAGAGCATTCCAAGTAAAAAGCATCATAATGAAAATACTTGTTTGCCTCTATCGATAACTGAAAGAAAGAACTAGCTCATTGTAAATTATCTTGTTCGTTACTTTTTATTGTTTGACTAAACTATCCGAAACCCCTTGAAACCAAGACTTTGAAATGCGTTTGCCTTACGCCAACATTTGGGGTCCTCCAGGCTTCTCATTGGATTGTGGGGGGTCATAAATGGTGGCTGTCATGGTGGGCAGTTTGTGTGCTTAACAGACTTAACTCTCCATTAAAAAAATAACAAAATTATCCATTTCGCTGCCATGTCGAACTAAAGTTTAGACAAATAAAGCGAAGACGAAGTCTCGCCAACAATGAAGCCGCCGGAGCCGCCCACGCTGACGACTGCTCGCTGGGCTTCCGTCTAATTAAAAATTCCACAAAATGCTGGGAGAAAGAGTGGCTGCGTGGGCCGAGGGATGTGGAGAAGAGGTGAACTGGTGAGCGCTCCAGCTTGCAGACAAAGGCTGCTTGCAAATCAGAAATAAAACACAAGGTGGCCTTCGCCAGGGCATCATCTGCATTGAGGGCTACTTTCGCAGCGAGCCGTCTACTTTTTGGCGCAGCCGTTGAACAACTTTCAGCTGTATGCTGGCTGCTGGCTCCTGGCTGGCAGAGGTAAGCGGCTGTCTTGCCGAGCTTATACATAATTCATTCGCCAGTGGAAGCGGCAATTTCGGGAAACCGAGGAACGCCAGCCGGGGGTTGGAGCTCCCTCCTGCCGCCTGCCGACTCTTTCTGGGTTTGTCGTTAACCAAACAGTCAGGGCCTAAGTGCTTTCGGGGTATGGGGGCGGCGCCGGAGAACCGGAAGCGCGTCGAGGCGCATCCTAGGTTCCCGGCCAGCCCAGGGCTCGTTGTTTATTATAATGGTTTTTGCGGTTTTTAGGCACACGCCCAAAAGTTTAGTTTTGGAATTTTGTAATTGCCGAGGCGGCTTTAAGATGCAGCACGCACTCGCTCACTCGCGTTAAAGCCTGCTATCGCACACGTGGCGTATGAAAAATGCGCGCTGGCACTTGTGAGTAAGACGACTTCTTGCCGGGAGGCCATCAATATCAATTGCTGTCTGGCTTTGCCACTTTGCGCCTTACGTACTGCGATTACCTTGCCTTTGCCAAGGACACGGGACTCGGAGGATTCGCCGACGCTCCTCGTTCTCATGCACCCCTCGCTTGACTCTCGACGCAACCTTCTCTTGCAGGTGTCCTTAAGCCCAGATCGCTCTTTATAAGCCGAATTACCAGCCAGCGATTCCAGCGGCGTGACTTTCCCTTTCTGGGGCGGGACTTCGCCATTAATTCTTGCCAAATTAAATCATTTATTTTGTTAGGTTAACCTGAACGCAAGGCCATTTGTATTAAATGCAAAGTGACTTGCCACTTGGCAGAGGGTGCCCGTGGGGGAGGAGCTCTGATTATTATTTTAGTTTCCGCTGCAGCCTGCAGCTTGGCACTTGGCTCTCCGTTTGAGCGGGGCAAACAAAAGGCAGCAATTGCAAATATTTGCCCCAGGCACAAGGCAAACTGTTTGCTCTAAGCCTTTGCCACTTGACCTTTCTTTTTTGGCCCTGCCGCGCGCAGTCACACGAGTGACCCGTCCACCCGCTCCGCAACTCTCCGACCTCTGACCCGCGTGGGAGAAACGTTTAAGCGTTGACAGAGCATGAAATTTGAAGAGATTGCCCTGTGATTGATGGTGTGGAGCACACCAGCAATGAAATATAAGGCCACTCCACAATAATTGTCAGAGCCGCAGAACTGAGCATTCGATATGTGCCATTCGACGAGGCTAATGGTGGCACACGCCAATGGTTCTGCAGCAAAAACAGCAAATTGCATTAAGCGCCTTTCAGTCCATACAAAAGTAAATGTGTGTGTGTTATTGACGACAATTTACGCTTGACCAAATTTATTTGAACACAGAGAAAAATTGAAATTGAATGGCAGCTGACCATCCTTCACTGGATGTCCGATTTGTCTTTTGACCTTCCTCTAATCTTAACAGATTATTACAACTTTTTAAGACAATAAATTGAAGCTTTGATATCTTCATTAGGTATTTGTGTGCTGGGTTTTCCGATTCTTTTCCATCTGCCAAGGACTTAAAACTGATCTTCATTGTGAAAATAGTCTTACTTGAAATAGCTTTGACATTGTTCCGGAGAATACTAAATACTGCTCAAAACACTTAATATTTTCGTAACTTTATTAACAGAAGAAAAACTTATATTGTTAGCATTTGTTAAATAACTAATATTAGACCACGGTCAGTTTGCGGTTGAAATATAAAGACAATCATCAAATAAAAACTCATATAACATATTCGGAGGTGCCCCAGAAACCCGTGGCAAAATTCAGATGAATTCAAAACTAATTCGCTAAAACTTTTGTACCATGCGGTTTTAGATTCTTCAGCGTTTTCACCAAACTAATAAGCGTGTTTGTCAACTTGAGGTCTAGTCTGGTTCCACTTCACAAACTGAATTGACCTTTAACTATATGCCAGATCACACACACATCGTTTTATTTAGAAGGTTATTCGGACAGACTGTTTCGATTTCGATCGGGCGTCTATATTAGCGCCTATTTAGTGAGTGAGTCCCAGAATCACGACTTGTGAATTTATTGGGGCGCTCTCGCAACAACTTTGGCTGTGCTTATGGCAGAGGGGTGAACGTGATTTTCTCATCTTGTGTGTTCTTTATCTGGACTTTTTCCGTTAGAATTCTACATCGGGAAATACCATTGTGTTTGCCAAACTTTTCAGACCATCAAGGATACATCATGCAGCAAAGACTTCTCAGTTACCCATTTGATCCATTTTCGTAATCAAACTTGCTTTTCCTAATTTTCTGCATAATGTTCTGCAAAATTTATATCATTTCGTTATAAAGGACAATTTTGCTGCATCCTGGCAATTAATGTTTTAACCATTAGAAAATGTCACAAATACATATATTAAAATAAGAATGCATACACAATTTACTTAAATTTTGATCGCGCATCTTTTTCCTTGCTCATTTTTAGATTTTCTTGGATTGTTTTCAGCTGATGGCATATTTAGAGTTGTCATATGTACAACAGCAAGCAAATGTTTTCACAAATTGCACAATAAAGTACAATAATTTTGCAGTAAAACTTCTTTTGACTCGAATGAGTTATTTTTTAAACACGATAATAGCTGGAGAAAGAAAATGTCCTTTATACTATTAAGCCCTTAAACGAATGCCTTAATTGTAGTATTTGCGATTGGCAATTGTGTTTTGTGATATTCAAGTTTTTTTTTCTGTGAACCATCGAGACTTTCTAGTCGAATCCTGATGATATAATTACATTGGCGATGTCAATGGCGGCTCAGTGAGTCATAGGGATGGGGTATTGCGATTTAATAAAGCGAATAATTCGTGGCAAGCCGTGTCCACAAAATGGATTTGCCTTTTGCCAGCCAGCAGTGATGGAGGGAGATTGAGTTGGGCGCAGATGTTGCCTCTTGACAAATGAATGTCGAGCATGACGGTAACATTTTAAAATGTTTCGCTTCTCGTTTATTCTTGTTTTGTTTGTACTCCACGTCGAGCTTTTCATTCCACGTGCATGTGTGTATACGTGTCTCCATGGGAAAACAGAAAGCACTCGACTTGAAAATGTGTCTGAAAATTTAAGGAATTGTGCAACATTCGGGAACTGTATTCAGTTGGATTCGTCGAAACTTTATGTTTGACTTAGGAACTTGCGATTTCAATTACGGAAAAGTTTTTAGTTCAACAGAAGCTCAGTCTGGCTCTAATTATGCTTTTCAATTAAATTTCTCTCATCTTTACGAATACGGGAGTTTAAATGTTCACCTAAAGAATTTAAAGTAGGAGGAAAAATCCGTATTACTCACCGTTTGTCCATTGCAGTTATCCATTCCATTGCCATTGTTAGGGATTTGGCTCAAACTCCCTTGTCACGATTGTATAGAGTCGGTTTGCAATAAATTTAAATTATTTAACGCACGATTAACATTCCATAAGTAGTGAATCAAAATCAGCTTTCAACGGAAGGGCTTAAATCGAAGTGGGAGGCTGGTCCAAAGTTGTGCAAATTATTGCCGCATTGCCGGCCAGAAAAGCGAAATCAAAACACCGGAAAAATTGCGTCCTTCTGCAGTCAGTTGGCGTTCACCTCAATTCGCGTAGTTGCCGTCAATTTGCGATTCCCTTTGAAAATAGTTGTCAGATGGCTTCAGCCCAGCATTTTACTCGAAATCCGCTTTTGGCAGCGACCGAGTGAGTTTAAACCGAAGGGTAAACGAAAGTAACTTGTTGATTAAGCGAAAGTTGCGGAATAGGTTTTAACTCGTTGCTGGGAGTCCCGTGCAGCTGCAAAGTTAAATTGGGCAAATGTGAATCAGAATTTGCTTTGGCTTAAATTCGTTGCAAAGTAAGTGTAAGCTAGCCCTGGGCTTGGTGGGAATTCTAACATAATTTATTTGGAATGCCAACAGCAGATGTAAAAGTTTTTCCTCTATTTCTCGTCCATTCTTTCGGCTACAAACTAATGTGGATTGTTATTGTTCGACTTGCCAAAAAGGGTTCTTCTCCGTCCCTCTCGTCCGTTGTGCTCATGTGTGAGTTGCCAACTGCTGACAGCTGCCCAGAAGGCCCTAAATGCAAGTGTGTGCGAGGGTTTGCGGCTATCTGTGTCCCCCAACAAAAGCAAATATTATGAATAAGCTTTGATGCGAGCTCCGAGGCCGTGGAGCGGTGGGTAACGGGAGGGCCAGCAAGCCGAAGGGGAACTAATCTAACAATAGTTTTTCTAGATAACAATAGAATCCTCCTCACGCACCCACACTGCGTATACTTAGTGCGCTGCCAATAGGCAAAACGATATCACTCGAGTCGAGATCGCGATCTGCCTCGGGCTGAGTGTTGTTTACACACTCGCTGCATTATCTTTATCAAAAAGTATATAATGGCTGCGCATTTTATTTCTGCGTCAATGGGAAAAACATAATTTATACCGCACCACCACAGGTGCAGGGCAGTGCAGGGTCGTTCGGCGACAAAGTGCGGCTTGATGGGAGGACACTGCGACGGCGAGAGCTATCAGCTTGCATATGAATAATTAAGTATACGCCACCTTGGCCGGCAGAGGCGCCCCGGCGTATGCCACACTTTCTGACGTGTCGCTCGCTAGCTGGTGCTGGTGAGCGCCGCACGTAAATGGCGACAGGGCCCTCTGGGCGATAAGATGGATATTGTCGATATTCTGCGTGGGCCGATGCGATAAGAGCCCCCTTATCGGACGTGTTCCGCAAATGGCGGCTCTCGGTTTCCGGCAAAGAGTTGCCGGGCTTCGCCAGCCTGCGAAATGCAATTAGTGTCCGGTTTGGAGTTTGCAAGTTCTGAATCGCTCAGGAAACAGACGTTTCGTGTAATTTCCACTTTACGGGTTTCAAACTTGGTTTTTAATTAGGCCACCGTCAGACAGAAAGCACAACTTTGAGCCACAACAAATGGGACTCAACTTGCCACTGCAGCCGTTGCTGGTGAGAGACTTGGCCCAGCCGTTTAGCTTGGTCATTGTGCGAGCAATTAGAGGAGTAAAACACTTACGAATCCTCTCGGTGAAGAAAAGGATTGGCGGAGAACAACAAATCGGCGGAGTTCAAACCAAACAAAACGGGATCTTTGTAGTCCGGATAGGTCCTAGATTTCACCACAAACCAATCACAAAACGCGAGTGTGAAACAAAGGTTAGACCAGCGCGAGACACTGAAGTACGACAGGAAGTGAAACCAAGGCGACTCGAACCGAGATATTGAAAATAAAGTATTTCCGAAATCGTCTTCAGGCACTGTGTATATACAGTTTCCGAGTTAACATCTCAGTCCCGATCTCCCGCTGAAGCGCTCGCACGTCCGGTTCGATGGGTAGTCGCGTCGCAACTGTTTGGCCACTTCCCGAGTTCCGAGCGAAGAGCGACGAGCGACGGGCCGCGAGCACGGTGCTCTTCACCACGCTCCTGTCCTGCGCCTAACAGGTGAGCTTCCGGAAAGCGGTGGGGTGCGTGGTGGGTTTTCCCAGCTCCTCTCGGCTCTGTTGTGAAAATTGTTGGGAATTACTCATTGCGTTGACTGCAGTGTTGACGGCTGCGGTGAGGTATTTTTGGCCTTGTTCTCGTCCCCGCCTGCTCCACCTCCCAGCTCATGTATTTTGGCGCGTTTTTTAGCAACAAGTTTGGCAGTCCTCCGCACAGTGGTAGCAGAGGTGCAGCAGTTTGAGTAACCAACTAGGATGTGATCCATTAAAAAAAAATTTTTTTCTGATTTGTAGAGCTTCTAAATGTATATGAGTTTGCTAAAAATACTATTTCCTCCATAAGTGCGAGTTAAGCATTATAAGTCAATCAATTGCCTTGTGAACGGGGTGAACTCCATGTGGAAATTTTCGCAAGGTGAATTGGGTTGGGAAATGGAAATATTTATGGGACACGTTAATAGAAAAAACTGTAGAAATTTCAATTTTTTTTTTAGATATTTTCTTTCTATGTTGCGTTAAAAAAAAAAAAAAGAATTTAATGTGACGGCTAAGTTTAATAATCCCTATAAGGAGGAATAAGTATAATTGTGCTGCGCGAGATGGAGTTAATACTTTACTGACATTTTTTTCTCGACGGTAAAAACTTCAAACCAAATTGTCCTAATTTAAAAGACTTAATTTTTTTTAGATATATTAAATACAAATCGGCTCAGTATATAAATATTAAGATTGTAAAGTTTCTGCAAACTTTTTACGTTTCTTCTCGAGCATTGACCGATCGTAATTTAATGTGACTTATTTAAGGTAAAATAACATGGCCTCTCAACATGTTGCCGAAGTTTATGTTGCGCTCTCACCGCTTTTCTCCGATGGGAGTTTGGCAACAAACTGTTGAGCATAATTTGGTGAGTCGCCGCAGTGGCTCAGCACTTCAACAGGCAAGTGGCAGTCCGACCGGCGGTCCGCCCCACCACCCACTGCCCCCTTGGAGCGCGCTTCATCGCACACTTGCCCGAAATTGCACATGAAATGGAATCGCAATGCGAAACAATCAACGTGTCAATTAAATAATGCACGCCGCCAACGAAGACGCCACGGCCAACAACACCTACAAATGGGCATTTGGACAAGTGGACAACGGACAACGGACATTCTGACATTTGGACAGGTGGACACTCGCTGATGGTTGTCACTACTAGCGGATGAATGAAGCGATTCACTCGTGTGAACACCGCGCTGAAAAGGTGCAAAAATGCAAAGCTTCCTTTTGTCTTCCGTCCGTGCTTCGCACTTTTCCCGGGGCCTCCGCTGGATGCCGTTGTTGTGGTCGCTGCCACAATATTTACGGCACTCTCGAGTGCCTTTATTTCCGCATGAATCATTCCCAGTTTCAGTTCCAGCTCCGACGCCTGCCCACGGCGCGTATAAATTCTTAGCTTCTCTTTTTGCAGTTGCTCCACTGAAAGAAAAACGTTCCATCAAAAATCATTTCTGTGTTTACCCATATTTAATAAACAGGAATGTGATCTCAGATCCAAACCGATAACTGCTGACAAGCAGGAACACAGAGCCGAAAAAAACTTTATGTAAATTATTTAAATAACTTAACAAATTTCAATTTTGGTTTTTGCCTCTACGACGGGTATTTTGGCGGACCAATTTTTCAACGATTTTTTTTGTCTGTGATACTTTTGCTTCTTCACACGGACACCAGTACCCGTAGCATTTTTTATGGGCTCCCCCATGTCGACAGGACCATCATAGACATTTTTTCGGGCCGTCCATTCGGCAATGAAATTCCGGGAATTTTACGGCCGCTTTGCCTGTTGAATTTGTCATCGCAGGCTGACGGCAGGCGTATTCCGTCAGCTGCGAGACACGAAGCCCGTCGGTAATTATGATAAATGCGTTCTTAATACACTCCGCCGGCGGGCCCACATGGCGTTAAAGACTTTAGCACGGTCGGGCTTCCTTTGGCGAGCTTAATGCATTTTCAGTCCATTGTCATTGCATTGTGGCACCTGTACTAATGGCGCTTCCTGTTTCCTTGTCTTGGCCATTAGCAGCAAATGCTGTTGCACCCCGATCGACTCGACAACGTTGTTTTCGAAGTCGGCTCCCATCCTTCCTCAGTTAGCCAGCCAGTGAGTCAGCCAGCCGACCTGGCCGAGGCTGTTGGTACGTGTTTATGGCCTGATTGCACTTGCCCCCACCTGCTGATGTCATTAGTTGTGCCTTGTGTGCGGAGTGGCAAGTCGTTACACTGCTCTTTAGTTGCATTAATGCTTATTCAATCAGCGTTTAACGCAAATTGCCTATTAATGCTGCCCCGAGCTCCTCACCCCGCGCCCATGCCCCCTGCAAACGCGTGTGTATTACGGGCCAGGTAATTTGATTAGCTGATAAATGAGGTAACACAAGCGTTTATGCCAGTGAACCAGGGCCCCGACGCGATTCCAGCCATGTTATGCCTAGCTAATACGGTGTTCGCACATGCCGTCTACGTGTAGCATACATTTTTGGGGCAGCTTAAGTTGCCTTTTGTGATCTGTCACTGCGCTTGTCCGTCGGGATTTCTGGGTATCCGTATTCAATGAATGTGTCCATATAACACGGCAAGCGATTAAATGCAATTTGAGTCAGAAGAGGGAATAGCATTTACAACTTGGATATACTTCCACTTACATTTATGGGTCTTCTTTTCAGCTGTAACAGTTCAGACGAAGCCAATACATATATAAACAAAACTTCGGCTACCGAATTTAGCTTCCTTTCTTGTTTCAAATAAATTAAAAATGTAACAAATATTATTTATACACTGTATGCTTATTTATAAACTAAGATACAGGATAAGTATCAGCCATAGCTGCTGTGGCTTTCGGCTGTGTAACAAATATATTTCAACTGTAATCAATGCAAAGTTCACATCAATCACATCACATCAATTCAACTATTACGCATTAAGTAAACAAGTAAAATAAATAAATTAACTCATACAACAAAAATTGAAAATGTTTAGATAATAAGATTACAAAAAGGCTGATTTGGGATTTTGTGAGGATTTGAACCTCTTCCGATCTTGCATAAGCAGAGTACTCCGTCCACACAAACCAATAGGCTACATCCATAGCTGTAGCTCCTGCGGCGACTGCCATCGCAAATATAGCTTTCCGGCTATAAAACTACCTTTAAAAATCGTTTGTTTTTTCTTGGTTTTTTATTTATTTTTACGTAAATGTATTAGATTTACACTTGGTTCCAAAAGTAGCCTCGGTGGATATCACGTTTATTTTTAATTGGCAAAAAGTATGCCCTCGTGAACACACAAAAAACAAAAGTAATCGAAAAAGGTAATTACCTTTTAAAAATAGCTTGTGCTGGCGGTGCTGGTATTTTTTCGCAGCTGTTGATAAACTGTTTCTTTAAAATACTAAGATATCTTTGCTAGTTCAGGAGCAGCTCCGATTTAAATTTTAAGCTTCGAGCCACTGTAGCTAACTTTCTAGTTTCCCCCGATGATACATAGCCGTACAATTAGTGTTCCCGCCGAAGCATCCTTTATTTGCTATCTAAATTCTCTGTCAATATCCGCCATTCGCCATCCGCCGTCCTCCAAATCCCTGTCAAATCAAAAGTTAATAGACGCAATGGTGTCTCTGTCATTTGCATTCAACCAAAAACTTGATTATCCGCGCGATTTACGGAGCGCAATTGCGGAAGGTGAAGGGGATGGGCCAACTGTGCTGTGTGCTTAATGAGCTCAGCGAAATGTGTGCTTAAAATTAACTTTTAGCCAGCTACAGACTGCGTCTGTCGCGCTGCAGATTGTCCTGTTGCCGCCGGAGTTGCTTTGGTCGCTTTGGCAGCTGTTGCTCAGCCAGACATCCTCGTAGCTCTGGCTCATGGCTCGTACTCGTAATTACGCATACATTTCGGCAGGCAACAGAAGGGTTCCTCGGCTGGCCGAGACTGCTTTAATAATTGAGTCTCTTGAAAATCAAGACATCGTGTCGGGCAACAAAACTCCCAAAGCAAACAAGTGGAGGGGGTGGGGCTGGCGAAGGACACTGAGCTGGACGAGAACATCGCCAGGGTCCCGACTGGGTCCCGGGCAACGGCCACGGGGCTATGTTGTCATCTGCAGGCCAACATCCTGCAAATGCAGCCCCGCAGAGAAAATTTCGTGCGACTAAAAAACTAATTTCCCGCTTTGTTGAGCATAATTTTATGCAATTGTTTTCAGATTGAATTGCCGAGTGAAAAGTGCCCTGGCAGTCGGACCCGGATGATACGTGCCACTTGGCCGGGAGGATTTGCATTTGTCCCAGCTTGTCGACTGCGTCTCCGGGTGGCGGAAGCAATTGAATGTCAACAACGCATCCGCAGTGCACAATCAATCGATTTTGCGGCTTTCACTGCGCTTTTATGCGATTCTTGGTACAATTAAAATTCTCATTATTCGCTGTCAGACGGCGCCACGTGGCGGATGCTTGACGTCCAATAAGGACTTTAATCGCCCGATAATTCGATTAATTAATGGCCAGGCGTCGGGCTGGCAGCGGAGTTCCATTAATAGGGGAAAAGCCCATCTGTATCGCACACCTAGCTGGTACTCGCCACCTTGAGGTGATAAGTTCAATGGCGTTCGCTTCCGAGCCCTAATGGGTTCTTCGACTGGGTGCTAACCGAATCGCATCACACAGAGCCGGGTGCATTGAACGGGGGAACCATTTGCCATATCCGTCGGCTGCTAACATTGGGCAGAATGGAAAAAACGGAATTGGAAAACCGAAACCAATTTACATTTTGTTTACCTTTTTGTTTGCTCAACTCCGTGACTACAGAGTCTGCTTTCGACATCGATGAGAGGCATTTAGGTAGTACCTAGGACCCAGATAGTTTTTACTGTGCTTTTCAGTGAATCTTGAAAATCTGTATTTTGTAATACTCTTGGAAAAAAAAATATATAAATGCCTCTCCTACTATTCGGTTGTGAAATGAACTGGCACAACGCATTAAAACCATCAAAAGCACAACGTAAATTAGGGACAATTTATTTACCTTATTAAAACTCAAAGTACCAATTAAAATAGTCAAATTTAAAGTAAATATTATGTACTCTTAATGTTAAATATAAGCAGATAAATCTATTTGGAAACTGCAAAATGCCATTAGGCTGATAAGTTAAAACTGGGATTAAAAATTTTGATTGTATTGCATTTAGTATTTGTGACCAGTGCATTAACTTATAAGGAATTCCTTGTAGCACCAGGAAATATTAAGTAGTAAACTTAATTTAAACGGATAGAACTACGAGTTTTTTTAGAGAGTCGGCTGAGAAAGACACTCCTAAGCCCCTAATCCTTACATTTAGGCATTATTACTGAATTATTCCTACATATGTATGATTATGTAATAAGTTGCTGTATTTATTCTTGGCGCCTATTAACCATTATTAATTTTATAGGTAAATTCAGCGAAATTGTACTTGGGCCATGTACCTTACCTGGGTAGGTGATTTAAAGTACCTTTGCCATCTCTACCTTTCGGCCACTCTCTGCTGGCTTTGACTGGCTGGAATTTATCGCTTAACTCAACACAGCAGCGGAATGGGGATTGGAATGGGATAGAAAAGGGCGTTGAAACTGAGTGTGTAAGTTTTAATTTTATTTTCTCACTTCATTTGGAGGGTTTTGCTTTGGCTTTCGCCTTCGCCTTCGCCCGCTTTTGTTAAGCAAGTACAACACTTTACATACATTTGCATAAGCGCACCGGCAGTTTAAGCAACCTGTCCGGGTAAGTTAATAAACAGCTTCAACCGACCTGGTTAGCTGGATTCGGTGCTCGGGATGCGGCAGGATACGAGAGGATACGCGAGGAGGAGTCAGTTGGCAGGAGCCACGCCATTAAAGCCATCTCGTAGAAGGTTGAACGTGGCGTGCTCTTCTGGGCACTCCGGGTTTTATGGGACCGGAATCTGATTGCGAATGGCGGCCAGGTGTGACGGCGATGCCTGTCAGGCGGCTGATTATTTGTAGCTTATTGCGCTAATGCGACGCTTATCGCATGAAAATCGCATTAACATCATTTCGAGGACGCCTACGCGCCCTCGGACTTCCTTCTGGCACCACCGCCAAGGCTGTTTGATTAGCCAGGACCCTGCCCATAAACAAGCACTGTGCAAATATCGCATTTGCTTGCCCTGTGTGTTGTGTGTGGTGCGCTTTGTTTGCTTATTTAATCAAGGCAAGCCGGCGGCCATTAAAAGTACAAATATTGGGCAGGACTAGGAGTTGTTTGTCTTGGCCAAATACGCAGCATGTCCAAGGTTGACTGGCGAGCTGTTATCTGTGACCCACTGGCAGCTCACTTATTTATGACTGCCTCAGTCGGAGCCATGCAAATTAGTTTGAATTATTCACGCCCAAGTTGGCCATCAAGGACAAAGTCACAGTGCGGAGACATCAGAAATGAACTAACGACAAGGGCGGCGCTCTAGAAGTTATTACTTAAAGCTGAAAGCATTTTCACACCAAGAACGATATTTATCCATCACCATCTAGAAGCTATTACCTTGTAAGCTCTTTCCTGGCCGATTTCTGGACTTAGCCGTGGCATTAAAGTTTGCCCCATTCGGTTTGTGGACTGTCAACGGGCGACGGCTTCATTTATGCCGCTCGTGCTGCCCCACAACAACAGCCACAACAGCAACAAGGGGAGCAATAATGGCAGGCAGCGCTACGTGCGCCATCCGAGATATCTGAGATATCGTCCTGTGCGTGCCTCGAGGACCATGGAAAAAAGAGAACTACAACAATGGAGCGGCTCTCGAACTGTCGCGTTTGATGCGCTTTTGATAACTTGTTTGAGTTGACATCTTCTTGTTGCTGCTGTCAGCGGCCCGTCGCTATCAGGTTGATAAATAGTTGCGCAGGTACGCGACTATCCCTTACCTTTCTTGAATTACAAGGGTCCTTGAGTTGATTTAAATTAAAGTGAGTCTGCCAACAATTTTTCGCTTGGAAATGCAAGTAAGACCCCGTTTGGACGGCCAAAGGCAGGAAATAAAGCTTTGCATTTCCCTCTTTTTATTTTGCAGGCAGGTGATGGAATTCTCAGGCTCTGTCTGCCGCAGTGTTTACTTTTAATATTCCGGCGGAGCTTTAACATTTGCCCGCATTTGAGAGCAAATAAAGCGGAAACGTAAAAGTTAAGTCTCAGAAAAAGATGTCCATTTGTTATTGTGGTTTTTAAAAGTGAAAAACCCAATGCCTGAAATACGGTTATCAATTTGTAAAGAAATTTCCTTTATGCATATGCACAATAGGCATGAGCTGGAACAAGGAGTAGTAAACACAATAGTCGTAGCTCAAGAGAGAAAAATAAGCCGGTTCGTTTTATTTATATTAATAAAATCTGATGTTACATCAATTACGAGAAATAAGAGATGGCTCTTATAGACATCGGAAATCTAAAAAAAAGCTGGTGATGAGATAATTAATCTTAAGCCTCGTAGATTACCGGGGCGTATGGCAATTTCGGGCAATCGAAGTCAATTTTCATCGATTTTCGGACCTTTTCAACGGTATATTGTGTGTCAAGTGTATAACGAGCGCCTATCGATGTTTACGGCGAGGATTTGTCCATAAATAATTCATTGA
Source organism: Drosophila tani (assembly GCA_008042535.1). Classification (NCBI taxonomy): domain Eukaryota; kingdom Metazoa; phylum Arthropoda; class Insecta; order Diptera; family Drosophilidae; genus Drosophila; species Drosophila tani. The sequence goes on from VNJO01000060.1 coordinate 43,034, forward strand.
AACATGTAACAAAAGTGCGTCAAGTGGTCGCACGCACACGAACACACGCACACAAGTGGAGGTCCTTGTAACACCCGCGCAGCAGTATTGGATTACAAGCGGGAAGAAGTCCGCCGCATTTGGCCGGAGTGGGTGTCTATTTTTTATGGCACCCTGGGGAAATGACGTACTATGAATGCCAGTTTAATACACAAAACTTTGACAATATTGTCACACAGTTAACACGGACGGGGACAGGCACACGCACACACTCGCCACTAACGCCAGAGCAACAGACTTGTAGCCAGACAAATGTGCGAATAAAATTGCTATTTTCGTGCCGCCTGCGTCTATTGTTAGCCAAGTTACTCGTATTCAATAGGCACACACACCCACATCCGCACGGGAACGAATGGCAAATAAACGGTTGTTATATCAGCAAATCGATCATTTTTCCGCAGTAAAGCTGAAACCATTGAGTGCCTGAAGCTTGGCCGAGCCAGTACGGCATTAAGATTTAAAGCAAAGCAATGCGGTGTGTATCTGTCGCGGGCCTGCGTCATGCCGAAAATGGCACACGCAAATAATGTTGGAAGGGAGCGACGGGTCCGTGGACGGGCTGGGGCTGGGGCTGGGGCCAGAGTGGCTCCCAATCCGACTCATAAACCATTCCTTTGCGGGCTTAGTGCTCGGCCTGAATCTGGCCAGCTTGCCCGGCCCTTGAAAGTAGGCAACAGTTGAGCGACAAGCTCCTCGGCCATGCTTGATTAATTGCTCGGCGCCCGCCGTCATTTGCATGCATTAGCAGCACTTAAATTGAAATCAAAACAACTCACAGAATGCACTGGGAGAAAACTCCAGGCAGAAACTATTTATCATCATCATCATCGGTACGACAACGAATTAAATATAAAAAAATAAAATACAAAATTAAATATTAAATAATAGTAACTACTATAGTAGTCTTTAGTTTCAAGGCTAGATAATTTGAAGCTTAGTGCGGACAACGAAACTATTTAAATTATTTCCGATTTCTTTCTATCTCACCTCGTTAAGAAGGGTTTTTGTTTGATATACCAATTATAGTATATATCACAAACTATCAAAACAAACACAAATAAACAGACTATTTTACAAAGGGGAGACTATATTTTCAAATAAAAGAAACTCAATATTATTTTAATTAAAATATTAATCGATATATTTTCTATTTAATTTGTTTTTCTTAGTTTTTAGTGTTTTCAGTGCATGAAAGATAAATCTACAGCCTTCTGTTATGACCTCACTTGCCGAATAAAAGAAGAGTACACAAATAAAATCCCTGGATCGGCGCACTCTCCTTGAACGGTTTTATTTAAGTTTCGCGCTCATTGTTTTTATTTGCCTTTAATAGGCGGACGAGGAGCTGTGGGCGGTTGAATGGGTGGGTAAAACCGTCCCATCGCGGCAACTTTAGTGGCTGCCGTGTTTGCTTTAACATTGAAAAAGTTTTTTCCCCCGCTTTCTTTGGAGGCAGCGACTCATAAAGCAAGCCGAACCTCACGTTTTTCCTACCTTCTAGGTGAGAATAAGAACGGTGGGGAAACAGTCCGCAAAAGTTTTTCCACCAACAAAAGGTCACTGAACAATTGACAAAGTCGCTGTGCTGCTGTCTCGGGTTCAGCAAACGCCATTTAAAAAGTTTTACATAATAGTTGGCCCAAGCACTTGTCAAGTGGCCGTAAATGCAACATTTGGCGAGGCAAATGAAATCGGGCTCTTGATTGATTAGCAAAGATTCCCATTTCTCTAAAATTAGAATTAAGTATTGTCAACCTTTTTAATTACTTCAGTCATCAGCAAATTAATAAGTAATACTTGTTGAAACCCCACAAAAGATTACTTTTGTATATAAAATATATACATCTATGCGACCTATACCCGGTACGATGTTAAGGATTGGGGATGTAGACAGAGGATAAAACACAAACAGACAGGCTCCGGTTTTCACTTTCACAAGATTCTCTTGTTTTCGTTTTCGAAAACGAAAAATCGGTGCTCCCATTTTCACTTTTACGAGACTTTTTCGTTTCAAAATCGTCCAAGTTTGTCTTGTCGAAATGAAAAGTAAATCCCTTTTTCATTAAATCGGTTCTTAAATGCAAAAGGACAAAAAAGTTTACTCGTTGGTCTATTTATGTTAATTTCACACCATCAGTAGATCAATCTAGTTCGTATTTACTTTTAAAATAATTATTTTCTGACACCACCTCGAATTCGGGGAAAAAAAAAAATTTGCCGTCAACATCTTTCGTATTGGTTGCTAGTGCTGTTTAAGGAGGATAAAAAAAGGTTTAAAAAAAAACTGCTTATTTTAATGTTTGAATTGAATTTTTACCAATAAAAAAAGGTATAAAAGTCATATCATCAAAGGGTGGCAGCCCTCTTAGACCGATAAATAAACAATTTCTGCCATTATTTTCTGATGGTTTTCTAAAACCATTTCTGTTGATGTTTGTCTCCGCAAGAAGGAGACTACTATATAGAACCGCAGAATTTATCAGAAATTTTTTGAGTTGAAAGTCCAATCGTCACTTCTATCATATTCGATAAGGGGTTACATCAAAGTAGGATCATCAAATAAAATAAACGGCAAAATGTATTATTTTAAAAATTGGTTCACATATATATGTATAACGGTATATTTGAAGAGCTATTATAATTGTACAAATATTTTTTTAATTTGGTTTAAAATAAAATAAGGTGTTTTTTTCCGAATTTTACCTTTAAATTGTTTATAAAAAGAAAACTGTTAAGCTGAAAATTAAAGAGCTTCAATAAAGTTTTAAGAAAATATAGTACCTCGTTTTCGAGGTACACTACTCTACATTACTTAAAAAAAGACAAAAAAACTAATTATTGAAAATTCTTAAGAGGTGTTTTTGATTTACCAGGTATACCGGTATGAAGTGAGCGTCAAGATACAAATGTCTCGATAGGGAACATTTGTTGTGAACGAGCCTTTATTTTTTGTTTGTTTGTTTGCTATGACATCTGTGAGTCATATTTAGTATACATCAAGTTATTGAACAGACAACAACATATTTTCTCATCGTGTTAAAAATGTCGAATTTTGTACCAGAAAGTGATGATTTGCGGAAAGCATTAATTTTTTTTTTTTCATTTGAAGAAAAATGCTGCAGAGTCGCATCGAATGCTTGTTGAGGCATATGGTGTTCATGCTCTATCAGAAGCTACAAGCAAAAGATGGTTTCAACGGTTCAGAAATTATGATTTTGATGTGAGAAATGAAGACCATGGAAAACCACCAAAAAATTTTGAAGACGCCGAATTGGATGGAGATGACACTTTGAGTCAAAAGCAAATGGCAGAAATGTTAAATGTTGCACAACAAACAATTTCTGACCGTTTAAAAGCTATGGGAAAGATCCAAAAGTTAAAAAAAAAATTATTTTCACAAAAAAACGCTCATTTCATACCGGTACACCTGGTATACACTAATATAGATATTTACTTATGTAACGATTTTATGCAACAATCTTGTTATATAGAAACTATATTGGTATAGGCATAAGGTGTTTAAATTAAAAATATTTAATTAAGTGATACATGAAAGGATGCCAAAGTTTATATACCCTTGCAGATAATACTACAAATAAAATGAAAGGATAAATACATTATTTTTAAAACGATATCTCTAAAAACAATGAAATAAGATGGTCCGATTCTGATGAAATTTAGAATTTATTGTTATAATTAAATTAAAGGACTATATATTAAGGCTTAACCTTTATCTTTAAAAATAAAGATAGTCTGCTAATTTGCCCCGATCGTTTCTATGAAAGCTATAAGATCTGATTTAGGTGAAATTTAAAATGTATGGCTTTTATTAAATTAAACGACCATATTTTAAGTTTTAATCCGATGCATTAAAAAATAATGAAAATCGGATCACTTGGCCCAACTGTTCCTATGTATGTCTGCTATATGACTTCTGACTAAAATTATAATACCCAGCAAGGGTATAAAATAGAAAAGGGTTACATTTAATTGGGACATGTTCATAACGTTCATAATTACTCATGAAAATCAATAATTTGTATATTCTATTGTTAGGGGCTGTCTGTAAATTCCGTAATCAGAATTTTTTATATTTTCGTGTTCTTTTGGCCCTTTAAAAAAATTAAGAAGCATATTTCTTATAATTTCCACGACTGTATTTCTTTTGGGAAAGTATTCGGGTTCTGAACCCAATTTGGTAAATTTAGTGTTATAACATTCAGCTTTTGGGATTTAATCTTGTGTGCGGTCCTACTAAAAGAAAAAGCTTCGCTCAACGTTAAAACTGCATAATTTAATTTAATTGATTAAGCTTTCATTCAACAGTTTTTCTCTTATCATATTTTCTTTATTATTATTATTATAAGCCCCACAGGACCTAAAAAGTAAATCAAGTCTATAACTTGTATGGTAAATTATGCGGCCAATTTTAGTACGTTTCTGTCTATTTTAAATATTGGTCTAACACCGGTCACACTGCGTCCTCAGGTCGTACAAATTTCTTGTACGCCAAATAAACGGAAATTGTTCTTAACAAATCGATAATTGCAAACGCAGTGCCGTTTCAATTGCAGTAGAGGCGACAAAAATGTTGGTCAACGAAGCAAGACAACTTTTGAGCCGTGTCGGCTCCGTGGCGGCACGTCACCAGGTGAGTGAGGGGACAAGACCATCCACGGGTTCTGGCCAGAATTTCCAGGGCGGGGGAGTGTGTTGTGCGGCGTTTTGGCCAGTGCAGTTATATAAGGTAGAAAACGGGGTCCGGCAGAGATGTACAAGTGACGAACACTCCGCCAAGTGAGTCGCAATTGGGGGAATTGCCAACGACGTTCGCGGTTATATAAGGTTTTTGCATTGGGCCTCGGATGAAAATTGTTATGGCGTGATTGCATTCACTGGCTTAAAAGCACCCTCCTCATCTCCCCTCCAGCTGCGAGCAATCAGCAATGGCACCGCGCAGCTGGACCAGCAGGCGCAGCCCAAGGAAGCCAAGGAGCCGCAGGTAAAGAAGTTTGAGATCTACCGCTGGAACCCGGACAACGCCGGCGAGAAGCCCTACATGCAAACCTACGAGGTGGACCTGCACGATTGCGGGCCCATGGTGCTTGATGCCCTCATCAAGATCAAGAACGAGATGGACCCCACTCTCACCTTCCGGCGCTCGTGCCGCGAGGGCATCTGCGGATCCTGCGCCATGAACATCGGCGGCACCAACACCCTGGCATGCATCAGCAAGATCGACACCAATACCTCCAAGTCGCTCAAGGTGTACCCGCTGCCGCACATGTACGTCGTGCGCGATCTGGTGCCGGACATGAACAACTTCTACGAGCAGTATCGCAATATACAGCCCTGGCTGCAGCGCAAGTGAGTCCTGGTCCCTTCTCGACTTGCGAATGCTTGGTAATCCGTTTATTCTTGCAGGAACGAGGTCGGCGAGCAGAAGGGCAAGGCCCAGTACCTGCAGTCCGTTGAGGACCGCTCCAAATTGGACGGCCTGTACGAGTGCATCCTGTGCGCCTGTTGCTCCACCTCGTGCCCCTCGTACTGGTGGAACGCCGAGAAGTACCTGGGTCCCGCCGTGCTTATGCAGGCCTATCGCTGGATCATCGACTCGCGCGACGAAAACTCCGCTGAGCGGCTGGGCAAGCTAAAGGATCCCTTCAGCGTCTACCGGTGTCACACCATCATGAACTGCACGCGCACCTGTCCCAAGGGCTTAAATCCCGGCCGGGCTATTGCAGAGATCAAGAAGCTGCTCTCGGGCCTGGCCTCCAAGCCGGAGCCCAAGTTGGAGACAGCGGCGCTGCACAAGTAGAGATGTTTCCCGCTCTGCTCCCTAGTTTGTGCTTTCCCCATTTTCTCCGTTACAAATTCGCCACGCGTCCACAAAGCTGTAGAAACGAACGACAGCCTTGCTTAATATGTTTTAGTTTATTTAAGCCTAAAGTAAACGACACTTGTTATTACAGTATGTAAAGGGAACGATGTGTGACGCGAAATAAATAAATAATTGTGTATCCACCAGCCAGAGGCTTTTGCATCTATTCAGGGGGCTGTAGGCGATGTCTCGTCGTTCATCTGGATGTCGTCGGCGGAGTAAAAATCCTGGGTGACGGGAATGACGCGATCGTTAGTCTCGTCGTCTTCCTCGTCGTGGCTGTCTGTATCCTCGCTGTCGTCGTTAGCTGCAGGAGAAATATACGTACAATATGTACATATGTATGCACGTGAACTTCACGTCGGGAAATGTGTCTCCCAGCGGACTTTCTTCCACTCACCATCCTCATCGTCGGTCTCTATTCCTGGAATTGTGAGCATCTTGCCCAGAGGCTGTAGGTCTGTGCCGGCTGTTTTAAGCGACTCCCGCTGTAACGAACAAGAGATTGTGGCTTCGATATGAAAATCGAGTGTTAAAAGTGCTCACCCAGTTGCTGCGTTCATCCTCGTAGCGCCGCGTCTGGGCTTCCTCGCTGACGGAAGCCGGAGCCATGTCCAGCCAGTAGCGATTCGCCACGGAGACTTTTAGGGTGGGAAAAAAGGGAATCATGGACATTACACCCAGTCCTCTTCGCCCGAGTCTGCGGTTTGCACTCTTTGTTATTATTTTCCCGGACGACTCTGTCGCGATCTGGCAACGCTGCCGCAAACGATGAAAAAATACCAAAGGTAGCAGGGGCGTACGCAGGGGATAAAATCTGTGAAACCGTCCAATCCGCCCACATCATAAGAAATGCATAGTGAATTCTTTAAATCCGACTACCACCGTGCTAACAAATGTTGAATAATTATTATATATGTATGTACATTGGTATGTACTATGCAATTAAGTAAAAAGCAGTGCCCCTTTAGTACGCCGGCAACAAGAAGAAGACTCACAGTACTTATGCAAAATTGTTTAATTTATCAGATAATAGTTATAAAAAAGGGACAATCGGGATGCAGAATCAATTGCCCACGAATATTCATTGGTAGTACAGTTCCAGATTCATGCCGTCGTGTATTTCATCTGTAAGAATGGAAAAATAAGTCAGGCCATTTAATGGATTACTGGCTATTAGGCATACAGTCAGATAGGCGAATGGGATCCTTGTAGATCGTGTACCACTTTTTCAGCACTATCTTCTCGTGTTTTGTGCCTGTCTGTGCCGCAATGAGTTTTTTGAGGTCTCCAATGGTGTCGTCTGGGTTGCACTTGACGCGCACCTATTAAATATAAAGAGTCGTTAAGCAGTTAATAGAAGTTAACTTTTTCTTTATGTTACCTTTTTTCCAAGGCGATCGTTGCACGTTATTTCAATCATATTTTTGTTTTCACTTGCAATTACTAGAAGTACTTGTTTTTGTTGTCCCGGTGTGGCCAGATCAGTGTATAGGGGTATTTCAAGTATTTTAATGGTATATAAAGGGCTGCCAGATCCCCTGTACCTGGTTTGAGTCAGTGAAAACGTATTACCAAAGTTCTACACCATCTACACGTACATATAATCAGCCGGTCTCCGATATTCACTTTCTCCTTTAAAAATCGCGCGCGCGATTTTTTTTTTTAATTTTTCGACTGCGGCACTACTTTAAAATATCCTAATTAATTATTTTTTTGTACCTATGTTATTTTGCACAGCCAATTTGGCTTTTGACATTAAACGAAAATAAGGAAATGGAAGAAGGTCCTTTATAATTTTATATATAATATAATCTTAGTATTGAAATACAAAAAAAAAATGGAATTAAAAAGTCGTTAATTACTACGTATTTTACGTTGTCAAATTGTTGGTTTATTTATATTTCACGCATAAATGTATTCAAAGTGTGCAAAAGGTCGACATATATAGTATTTACGCTAAGCTCAATTTGACAAACATTTTAAGCATCACAGACCACTGTATTTTGTAGATTTATTGTGACTAAACTAAGACTACCCAAATGTACGTTGAAGCACCCCCTATCTATCGTTTTTTTTTTTAATTTTTTAAAAGCGGCTGAACTAACAGAAAATTACGAAATTCTTAATAAGATGCTTATAAATGTATCAAAGGCCATGCTTTTGAGTATCCTTCAATCTCTAATATTTAATATGTGTAATTTACTTTTGTTACCTTTACTATTAATCGACACAAAATTTGATGTCAGAAGATGAATCTCGACTTTTGTGTCAACCGGTACGGACGTCTCGATTTTAGCTCCGGAAAAAAATCAAAAAAAATTCCCTGGAAAATTTTTTCACAATTTTTTTTTTCTTCCAAAGAAGTTTTTGTTTTTTTCTCTGAAATTCGTATTTCTTTTTGGCTTGTTTCTATTCTCGCGATTGAGCAAGTTTCTGTGATTGGCTGTGGTCTTGTGGTTTCTGCCTCGCAGAGACCGCCCACAGCCGATTCTTACCGCGGCGAGGTGTCGACTTCCCTGTGTCCTCAAGCCTCCCTTCCCACTGAGAGCATGGCGGAGCTCTCTGACTCCACGGCGACGATGACGGATGTCTCTTGTTCGGCGACCCCTACTCCTTTGGACAATGCTCATCATACGTCCTGCAGCACGCGTTCCATTCGAGGACGCCCAAGCCCTTACCCATCGAGTAAAGTGCTGTCGAATCGAGCCGCTCCTACTGCCCAAGCAATACTACCCATTCCTGTCCAATTGACTCCAGTAGTTACTTCAAACACGTGTGGTGCAAGTGACTCACTGCCGGATTGGCCTGGCAGCAATTCTTATGAGCTCATCGTCCTTGCCAAGCAGATTACACAGATTGGAAGACAGAGGGTCATTATTGAGCTACCACGGAAGAGCAAGACCCCAAGACAATGCTGCAGGTGCTACGACTTTGATCACACGAAGAACTATTGCGTCAAACAGCCTGTCTGTGGCCGGTGTTCTGGAAGCCACGTTACGGGCTCTTCACAGTGTTTGGCCAGGACTGTTGGTGACCTTCTATGTGCAAACTGCTTTGGCAACCATGCGGCTTATGACAGGTCTTGCCCAGTATTCACCCGCAAGATTAACAATCGACGAACTGGGGTTAATCTCGCAGCTCCTGGAAAACCAAGCTCACGTGCTCAAAACCAATCCATCCCGGCTATGGCTGTTAGCAAGGGCTTGTCTTCACGGCCTGAGGTCTCCCCCTCTGCTTCTCCTAGTGCAAGGAACTATCGCGTGCAGTGCAACAGCAGGCGAGCTGATGCGGATCCCTCGTCTGGCTCCCCTACTGACCTAAGCACTATACTTGAAGTTGTCCAAGGCCTCCAAAGGGTGTTAACCCAACACCTTCCTGCCTACAACAACAACAACAAGAGAGCCCCTTCCAGTTCCCGGGTACGTGCTCAATCATTCACTCCTGCTCCCCTGGCTGAGAAATCCTCGGAATTGGAATCAGTTCTTCATATTGTCAAGAGCCTTCAAAAAGATGTCTCTGAGCTTTCCTCCACAGTTGCTAATCTTGCCCAGTGTGTGCGCCAGCTGCAGGGTGTTTCCTCCCAGTCTGCCTCCTGTCGTAGTCCCCCGTAATGACCAGTGACCTACGTATCGGATTCTGGAACGCCCGCAGCCTGGTCATCTTTACACAACAACATGACATTGACATTATGCTTGTTGCAGAAACATATCTACACCCAGGAGTACACATCACACTGGCTGACTTTGTGTGCTACAGAGCAGATCATCCAAGCAACTCCAGTCGAGGAGGTGCAGCTGTCTTAGTAAGGCGTGAGATCTTCCACTGTCACCTTTGCTATCAGGAATAGGGAAATTCAGCTAGCCGCCGTCATGGTCTCCACGCGCAGTGGCGTACCAGCGTACCTGCCACCTTCTCTCAGCTGGACGAGTGCTGAGCTTGACCACCTTCTCTCTCAACTTGATCAAAAGTTCATCTTGGGAGCTGATTTCAACGCAAAACATCGGCTGTGGGGCAACTACAGGCAAGATCAAAGAGGGAGGGCTCTTCACGACGCTATAACAAGCTCCTCAGCCCAAGTCCTTGCAACAGGAAGCCCTACGTGATACCCGCCACGTGCACACACGTGTTTGAAGTAACTACTGGAGTCAATTGGACAGGAATGGGTAGTATTGCTTGGGCAGTAGGAGCGGCTCGATTCGACAGCACTTTACTCGAGGGGTAAGGGCTTGGGCGTCCTCGAATGGAACGCGTGCTGCGGGACGTATGATGAGCATTGTCCAAAGGAGTAGGGGTCGCCGAACAAGAAACATCTGTCATCGTCGCCGTGGAGTCAGAGAGCTCCGCCATGCTCTCAGTGGGAAGGGAGGCTTGAGGACACAGGGAAGTCGACACCTCGCCGCGGTAAGAATCGGCTGTGGGCGGTCTCTGCGAGGCAGAAACCACAAGACCACAGCCAATCACAGAAACTTGCTCAATCGCGAGAATAGAAACAGGCCAAAAAGAAATACGAATTTCTGAGAAAAAAACAAAAACTTTTTTGGAAGAAAAAATTTGTGAGAAAATTTTCCAGGGAAAATGTTTGATTTTTTTCTGGAGCTAAAATCGAGACGTCCGTACCGGTTGACATAAAAGGCACGAAGGCCTTATTTCCAAACTCAAAACCCTGCTCAACCCACAGCTGTTGGAAACGCTCAAATCATTTCTATCTGACAGGACGTTTCGTGTGATCCAAGAAGGAATAATGTCCACTGAGAGGCGGATCAGAGCTACAGCCTGTACACTCATGACATGCCAAAGCCTTCAGTACACTCCCGTAACATGATGCTGGCCACTTTTGCGGATGACACAGCGGCAGCGTGCAGATCATCTTGCATATACACACCCACTGACAGGCTCCAGTTATACCTCAAGAAATTTGAAAACTGGGCCTGTCGGTGGAACATCTCTGTAAACCCCTCAAAGTGTGCAGTAGTGACACACACACTCAGGAAGGACAATTGCCCAGGATAATTTTTACACGGAGAGCTACTGGAACAGAAAAGGAAACACAAATACCTGGGTGTGACCCTCGACAGAAGATTAGCACTAACAAAGCACACTACAAATTGCCCCTACATGGAGATACGCCATACAAGTATACGGTATTGCTGCCAAAAGCAACTTAAACAAAATCAGACTATTTCAAAGCAAGACACTACGCAGACTTTTAGGTGCTGAGTGGTAAATACGGAACATTGACCTGGCCAGGGACTTCAAAGTCCCTCTTGTTGGGGCCGCTATCAATTCTCAAGCGGAAACATACTTCAAGAAACTGACAAAAAGTTACTATATATAGTAACAGTATACAATATACACTGTGTAAATTAACACAGTAATAAATCACATAATCTAAAAAAAAATTCAGAAGATCACACACATCTTATTTAAAGTTTCGTTTGATGATTTTTAAGTTTATTGCAATTGTGCACGTCTCTATAATCCTCTACATGTAATTTTACATAAATGTATGTATAGTGCATTTAATAGGTTAAGCCTAGTACTCAGACAGTAAAACAGTTCGCAACCCCAAAAAGATGTAATCTTTTCAGTGTGAACTTTTCTCTATCTCAACCCTTTATGCAAAGTGACTTAAGTACCTATAGAAAGCAGACATATTTTTACTTCCTATTTTGTAATATTTATTTGCAGCAGTAAACAATAAACAATAATTATAAATCAACTAGAATGTAACACCAACTCACACACATCATTAACTAATTAATTGGCAACTGTAACTTAACTAACAAAGATTACATATTTTGGGATATGCATATTACAAACAGTGATTATTAAACTTTTGGCCTGTCATTTGGGGGTGATGAAAAACAGTTTAGACTTTGGGATACCGCCTCCTTTTTCGGTGGCATGACTTGGAAGAATTCACGAACAAAATAAGTAATTGGGCTATTAAGAGCCAACCAGAAGTGGAAAAGGCCACTATGTGGAATGCTCTTAAGCTAGTCCTCGTTTGGACTCTCATTTTAATTAGAGGTTTCGGGAGTTCCCCAGTGGAGTTCATCATCCTAGCAGCAGAGGAAACTTCGATTTCTGAGCTAGTAAAATCTTCAAAAAATCAAAGCCAAAGATGTTCAGCCGATAGACCAGCAGTTCTCGCGACTATTGCATATGCTTTGCCTGCCTGGGTATGAACTGCAATTGGATAGGGAACTACTCCAGATTTTGGCCACTTCACCGCAGGATTCTACTTACCAGAAGATCGTGTTCTATGTAGCCAAAATCTTATCGGATCGTTTCAGAATGGACGATCTACTTGAGAGGAGCTTCCATTTTAGATTCCTGAACATTGTTGGTCTCTGGGCCAGAGATGAGCAGCTATACTTCTAAAAATATCCGAACTTCCGAACGGAGCAACTACCTATGCAATCGTCGCCCATCTCTGCTAGATTTTGTCCAACATGCAGGGTCATCTAATAATTGTGATGCCTGACCATTGGACTACCATGTAAAAATACCGACAACACCAAATACTACCATATTTTTCAGATCTAGTATGCCTTGAAAAAAAAGTCCGCTTCTGAAAAAGCTGTCACTGAGACCTGCCTATGGAAAAGACCCCTGACTTCAGTCGTAATACAGAAACTCATCAGAACACACTGTTCGAAGCATAGAAAAAATTGTGAGTGAAAATTTAACAAGAAATTTTTTTTAATTTTTTTTTTATTGTTTATTTTATTATTTATTTATTTTATTTATATTGTTTGAGAAAATATTACTTTCGCATATTGCTTTATACCATTTCGTTGTATATTTCAACGAAGGAAACTCAATTCAGGTTGGAGTCGTAAATGTGTTCATCTACTTTATTTATTTTTAATTTTTTTTATTTTGTTATTTTTATTTGAGAAAATAATGCTTTCGCATACTACTCTGCATATTGCTTTATACCATTTCGTTGTAAATTTTAACGAAGGTAACTCAACACAGGTTGGAGTCGTAAATGTGTTCATTTACTTTTATTTTTTATTTTTTTTATTTTATTTTATTTGAGAAAATAATGCTTTAACTCCTGCAGCCGAGGAGTGTTTAACCGCTCCTGAGGTCCTTCTCGCCGTCGGGCTGGCCGAGGGCGGCTCTTGCCGGCGTGGCGAATGCTTTACAGCTCCTGAGGTCCTCGATGTCGGGCGGGCCGGAGGCAACTCCTGCCGGCGAATCAGTTGGAAATTGAATGCACACACGCGAGAGAAAATTTTTAGGCATCCCATGGCCTAAAAATATGGCATTTTGGCATTATGACCCATTTTTTAGGCAATCATTGCCTAAAAATTTATTTTGACCAATTCCTAAAATTTTAGGAATTTTTTTTTTCTGGGTGTACACCAGTTTGTTGTATATTTCAACGAAGGAAACTCAATTCAGTTTGGAGTCGTAAATGTGTTCAATTACTTTATTTATTTTTTATTTGTTTTTATTTTATTTTTATTTGAGAAAATATTACTTTCGAATATTACTCTGCACGCTGTTCCCTTGATCACAGGCTCCTTAAACACTGTTTCTGGCTATTGAAGCGAAGTTTAGGACATTCATGTTTTCCTCTTGGCATGTGTTCATTTACTTTGTTATTTATTTTAATTTTTTTATTTTTATTTTTTTTTAGAAAATATTGCTTTCGCATATTACTCTGCACGCTCAGTTTCCTTGATTACTGGCTCCAAGTAGGATTTGTCCACCGGAGTGGCCGTGACTGTTCTCCTTGCCCAAAAACTCTGCTTGCAGCAGCATCGTCAGCTTCGAGTCTCGATACAGTATGACATCGATGTATGTCTTTTTCTGAACCGTGCTGGCCGCACCCAGACAACGACCCAAGCCATCAGAGAGGTGTTGATATTCTTGGCCTCCTTGAGACGCAGGCCTGCGGTCCCAGTGTTGTTTCATTAGCTCAGAGCCCGCCAAACCGCAGAAATTTTAGAAGCTCTGAATGGTAATGCCCGAGCGATGACACTTGATCATTTCCAGCGTGAAGACGCAGTGGGACTGGAGTTGGCATTCACCGTGGTGGCGGTGGACGTGGAGCGCTGCTGACCTAACCGCAGCAGACGCTTCGCCTCCTCGCTGCTCTGGACAAAGACTCTGGTCAGTCCCTTGACGATCACCTGGCCCTTGTTCCACACAACCTTCCGGTTTTTTCGCGGCGCCTCCCTCTGCTTGGCCAGTTTTTGGTGGAATGGCCAAAAGGTCGTATACCAGATCGTTGTAGATTTCAACGAAGGAAAACCAAATCAGGTTGAAGTCGTCGTTGGGAAAAACCTACATTCTGCTCGGTAAGTGTAAGTGCTCCCGTTTTCCTTGGCCAATTATTAATTCAAATCCTTCCTCAGCCGACGATGTAGCATCATTCCCCGTGCCCTGGAGAATATATTTACCATTTGCAAGGACACTGTGTACCACTCGCGCAAGCTGAAGTTGATCAACGGCTGCATTGTCGTTCTGCAGGACGATGCCTCCCTGAAGGAGCTGCAGATTCAAAAGAAGCCTCTGGATCTGGATCATCGACTAAAGCAGGTGATCAACGAGGCCCACACGTTCGAGACACAGGTCTCCCGCGACGAATCCGTCCTGATTTGGTTCTCCTTTGTCGAAATCTACAACGAGCTGGTTTACGACCCCTTGGCCATTCCGCCGAAATCTGAAGGTCGTGTGCAATAAGGGTCATGTGTTCGTCAAGGAACTGAGGAGGAGGAGGCGAAGCTTCTGCTGTGGTTGGGCCAGCAGCGCTCCACATACGCCGCCACCTCGGTGAACGTCAATTCCAGTCGCGCGCACTGCGTCTTTACCGTGGACATACTCAAGTACAATCGCTCAGACATCACCACCCAGATCTCGTACAAATTCTGCGACCTGGCGGGCTCGAAGCTAGTAAATAACACGGGCACCACCGGTCTACGTCTCCAAGAGGCAAAAAACATCAACACATCGCTGATGAACCTGGGACGTTGTCTAGATGCGGCCAGCACGGCCCAGAGGAAGAACAACGCCGATGTGATCCCCTATTGCGATTTCAAGCTGACGATGCTGCTACAGGCGGCCCTGTTGGGCAAGGAGAAGTCACACCAGTGGACAAGTACTACGAGGAGAAAGTGCTTCGGCATTAGTGGAAGACAAGTGATACGGTCCATATGTATTTTAAATCGGCTTCGTTTTGGAATAGCTCATCTGCCCACAATGACCACCGACGCCGTGGCCCAGATTCTGTCGATCATGTACATATACCGTTTATTTTTCCCTCTACTATGTGTGCAACATTCCTTCTTGGATCGACGACCAGGACAAGGGCTGCTCTACCGGCTGCTGCTATGATTTTGTTTGTACCAAATATAATTCACCACCATCTGGGTGGTAGCGGTGGTTGCCGCAGCTACTCCTGCTGCCTCCAAATTGTTTGACTAGTTGACTGATTTGAAGCTACTTGGTTCTTAATGGATACGCGACTCTGATTGTACACCATAGTGCTGGCATTCATTTGGGTAGAGTTACGCTGGTACTGCTCCTGCGCCGGGTTCTGTCCATTACTGTACATGTTCTTCTCGAGCTGAGCTGACGTTGAAAAACAGAGAAGTTATATTTTTCCATTCATTTTCCCATTATTCCTATGACAGCTTTAAGATATAGTCGTTCGATTTGCATGAAATTTAAAATGAATAGGTATAATATAAATAAAGGATCATATATTTAATTTATCTTCAAGAATAGCAAAAATATAACATCTTGGCTCTAGCGTTCCTATGGCAGCTAGAAGATATATTGGTCCGATTCCGGTCTTTCCGACATATGTATATACTAGCTGGAATAGAAATAAGACTATCTGTAAAGTTTCATTCAGATAACTCAAAAACTGAGAGACTTTATCCGAGATCCATATCTTTCTCTTTTTTCTTCTTAAACTCAGTGACAGGTAATCAGAGAAAACATCGAACATCGATGTTTGAAAACTTCGATGTTTCCAATTCCAATTTCCAATTTTGGCAAAACATCGATGTATCGAGACATCGCTGATGTTTTTTCCGGCTCTAATGAGGAGTTGGCGTCTCGGCTCGATGAGACTCTTCGTAGGCGGTTGCAGGAGGCTAAGGCCCAGGAAGTGACGTCGCATCAGCTACGGGAACAAGTGCCCGCCTTAGAATCCAGATTGGTGGCGAAGGACGCCGAAATAGCGGTAAGCCACAATCGGATGACAAAACTCCAGGCACAATTGGCCCGTGAGGCAACCCAGGCCAAGTATAAGAAGCTTTGGTAATTTTCTATTAAACGGCGTCCCCAACATAATTTTTATACCCAAATGTAAGTTGAAGCACCCCCTATCTATGGTTTTTTTTTTTAATTTTTTAGAAGGGGCCCGTTTAATAGAAAATTACCGAAGCTTTAAAGGGAGAACACTGAAAGGACTGAATCTTTGTT
>VNJO01000061.1:0-39974 GCA_008042535.1 Drosophila tani
TATATGTAATAGTAATAATTGTAACAAGTTAAATCAACATAAAAAAGATGAATGTTAAAATGGTAAAGAGCAAATCAATTTAGAATGCAAGCTATAAATAAATACAGTGAAATTAAAGGCAATAAGGCCCCGCGCAGAATGTTCAAAAAGGTGAACATGCATAATTGTCCGCACCCAAAGAACCGCTTGAAATAACAAGCAGATCAAGGGCTCAAGTAGTCTAATTATATACACGCCGCCTAAGAACTAATTTGAGAAGAATACACACACTAATAGATAAGACTGCCCAGACTGGAAGATGCACTGGCAATCACAGCCGACCAACGCGTCAAATATTCTAAGTAGCATTTACGCCTCTATCAACATACATACATATGTACATGTAATCAAGTGTAATAGCACGCGCATATATACCAATCTAAGAATACACAAGATGCTCTTGTGACCCCCTGAAAGTCTAAGAATGTCTAAGAACTATCTAGCATAGATAACCTCTAGGTGGGATTATACATAAGGAATCTGTAACTAGTACATAAGTGAAAACCGCTATAAAAAGGCGTGAGCGCCAAATAAAGATTCAGTTCCTAACGAAATGCTGATGTGTTTTGACTAGGGACTCGGCGGTTAGCGGTAGAAGTTGCCAGTCGAACGGAGCGGTACAAGCTGCACCTAAGACAAGCGATGTACACCGCCAACATAAATTTCAACTTGTAAATGGCAATCTGATTAAAATTGTCCCGAAAAACTAAAAGCTCAAGATTAAAGTCGATATTACCCCTCGAACCGCTCCCTGTCGAGGAGGGTATTGCCGGAGACAAGCGTCTTTAAAGCGATAACAAATAGGTGAGACAGCGGCAAACAGACAAAAGCCAAACACGAAATGAAACCCAAATCCGAACTCATTACTCATGCGCCCTGGGTGACGTCGCTGTCGGCCAAGCCCGCATCAGCCACGAATAGCTCCTCCAGATTCCCATCTCCACCTGCTGCTCCCCGCCCCCAAGCGCTGCTTCACTGCAACTCCAGCTCGCGATGACGGAGCACAAAAAATATGCGAGGCAGCAGCATTGTTGATGCCCATCGAAGTCGTCATAAGATCACAAGCCCATAGACTAGCAGTAGCCAAGTAGCGCTGACTAAGTGGAAATGCGATTAACTAACAAGAGCCTTTTTTTTGCGGTTTTCCTGTTTTTGTAGGGAAATTAAATTGAAGACACGTTGGCAGCCACTTGAGGTTAACGCGATCGGAAATTGCATTGTTAATGGTGACGATTGATTTGTTTGTGGTTTTGATTACAATAGAGGGGGAGCACAGAAAGAAGTGTTATTAGAAATTGATGTGCCTATAATGAAATGTATTGTATAATTATAATAGATTGCAATAAATATTTATCACATTTCTATTCGCCATTTATTTATTTTATTTTATTCAATTTAAATTTAAATATTTAAATATATAATTAAAGTTGGCAATAAAGTAACACTTTTAATATACTTAGTTATAGATACAAACCCCTTTTCTTGCTGTGCTTTAAAAAATGTTAATTTAATTGATTGTAATTGTCGAGGTTTTCCCCTGAGGAGCTCATCTTTGGACCCAGCTCTTTGAGATGTAAATTTCCAAACTGTTTATTTTGTGACCGCAGTTTCCCTATTGTTACCTCTCCTCAAACCCTTTTCGCCCCTCAACATTTTTCCACCTTTGACGAACTGCGGCGACTTTCCTTCGCGTGTCGCACAAATTATTGCCAATTTTGACATTTCTTTTTTGGTAAAGAGCTGGGTCGTACCCTCCACAAGCACACCTGTAATTACAGCTCAGATCTGTGTGTGTGTGTGGGCACACTTGAGGTGCTCTCTAGGCCTATAACTCTGGTTTCAGTACCTCTCCCACTTTTTGACGCTTGTTTTACCTGGCTTTTTATCTAGGTCAACTGCAATTGAACCCGTCGAAGGGGAAACGAGCTTAGAAAGCTCGGAGATCGGATGCGGATGCAGTCTTTTAACTTAAAAAAACCCTTCAACTAATTTGCATTTTTGCATGGACTCTATCATTTAGGGTCCGTAATTAAACTGTGCATCACTCAATCAATTCACCGAGGCACTTTGCATAATAATGAAAAATTTATTAACAACCTAATTAGACACACTGAAAAAGTGGTCGGTAAACACCTCTTGCAACTTGCTGGTGATTTTCCTTCCTTATAATGCAATATATGCCCTCATTGGAACTCAAATTATCGTAATCAGCAGAATATATGCATTCACCTTTGAGTACTTGGCCGGAATAAATTGGAGATGTCAGCAGACTATGTAAATCGTGTGCTGGGTAAAAAAAGAACAGAAATAAGGTGAAAAAGTGAATTATTGGCAAAAATAACAAGACAAAGGGAAATTGTATTTAAACCTTTTTTGAAGGAAAATATGTAAAAACGAAAAAAAACTTTGCGTGTCTCAAAAGTAACTTTTCCTGTTCGGGCAATAATGGACAACAGTTTGCAATTTGTTTAATCACTTACTTAATAGCCCATTAAACATAAGGAAATCTTGATATTGGGAACATAAAAAAAGTACTTTAAAGTTTTTATAACAGAAACTTATAGGTTGGCCGTTTAATTGATATTAAACTAAGCTTATTAAAAGCTTAAATACATTATATATAAAGTGCATATAACAATCTGTAATATCTCTAAAATTTGTATTTTTTATTAACAACTATAATAAATTTAAAGAGCAAATATTGTAAAGGAAATTCAAGATGCATTTGGCGATCTTACAGCCTTTCATGACATTTCTTCAGCATTTTAAACAATTTTAAATAAATATCCAATCAGCATTTCATACTCTTTTGACATTGTATTTTATAAATAATTCGAGTAATAGAGCAATTTCTAAATTATAATAAAGACACCAAACTCGTAACCCGTTTTCTAAATATTTAATGCCCGAAATTGGCATTCAGCAAATGGCTGATAAATGACATTATTAAAATCCAAATTTGAGATCGTTTTGGTTAAATGTTTTAAGGCCTATAATTCAATGTGGCATTTGATCTGTGCTTTTTGTTTGATGCGAGTATTTATGGCTCACTCGGAAAGCCGTAAAGGCATTGCCAGATCCACTCAAAAGATACCACGCACTCGTAATAGATCCAGCTATAGCCGCGATTTGGAGAGTCAGCTTTCTCGGCGTCTCAGTTACCGAAAAGTCGAACCCCAGTCGCTGCTTCGCTGGCCACTCAAAGCTCTCTCGGGGGCCTTGTTGTATTGTTCAGTTTTCGGTTTCTGAATTTTTGCTTGGCTGCTGCCGCTGCTGCTGCTGCTGCTGCTGAGTTTGCGGGTTTTGTTTCTCGGTGGCTCTCGGCCCTGGCTCTTGATTATTTTGTGTTCCGATTTTCATTACGTGACCCGAAGTCTTTGCGAGCTGAGGCTCAGGAACAACTCAGCGACTCAGAGACTTAGAAGCTCTGGCACTCGGCGAGTGAGTGCTTTTTCAGCAATATTTCCAGAGCTCCATAGAGCTCTGTGGAGACTGGAGCCATCAGTCTTCAGTGAGCGTGCGTCGGCATTGGCAGCAAGTTGGCTAAAAGCGGATCCGATCCGATCCGAGACACCGATCCACCACCTCCTTCGCAGTGACCAGTGACCGTCCTCCCCCCCATCCCGACCTCCCCCTGGTTAGTTAGTCAGTTTGCACTTCGGCTTAGCATCTGCCCAAAGTCGTGCTGCGGGCCATTAAATCAAGTGCAAAGTGAAACCGTCACGGCGTGGTGCAATCGATCGATCGAAAAATCGAAAAATCGGTGCAAGTAATACAACTAATAATCGCAGCGAACAAACAGCGTTTGCCAATCAATTGCCAAACAATCGAGGCGGAAGTGACGAAAGAGTTCTGTTTGGTTTTAGAAAAGTGTAAAGTGAATCATTTTTGTTATTTTTAACCACACGATCGTTGCCTTGGCTTGCGGAAAAAAAACAGTTGGAGGAAAAGCCGTTGTCTCAGCTCTTCGATTTTCACTTAAATGTTTGTTTTCATAGCTTTTCCAGTTTTCCTCGCCGCTCGCAGCCGCTCTCTTGGCGTGCGTTCGTGTGCGTGTGTGTGAGAGTGTGTTTTTCTTGAGTTGCTTCAGTTTTTCGCGACACCCGCCGAGCTGAGTGAGTACGTTTTTCCATGCGGCTTTTCCAGGCGCTGCTGGAAAATTCATGGGCAGCAAAACAAGCGGGCAAGAATGTTGTTTACGATTTCGCATGACTTGGCAGTTGGTAGCTCTTAATTTATATTTAATATTTTTTATAATCTGGGAACCTGACGCGTGGCCTTTTTTGGAGCCAGACATCTTCGCCATAATTATTTATATTCCTAACATCGAAGTTTATGCCGCAAACCGGTTTGCCAAATGTCTGGAAATACAAATAAATAAAACTACAATTCCTACAAACAAACTCAATTGTCAAAGCATAAAGTACCAAGATGAGATGAAATTCTCGCTCCAGTTCGTTTCCTCAGTCTTTTGATTGCCATCCAAGGGAATTTCCCATATAGAAAATAACTTCTATGTGGCGATAACAAGCAGAAACAGTTAAGACTCGATAAAGTTCGTGGCCTGAGTCTTTTGATTGCCATTGAGCGGAGTCTCAATTATCTCGCCAAAAAAAAGGTTCAATCAGCCCGCTTTGTTTCTGTTTATTTTGTGTTTGTGTGGGGATTTCAATGTTAAGGTCTCTACACGCAGCAATTTAATGCTAATGCCCAGCCCAAGTGCGATTTGTTTGCTACGCTTTTTTTCTGTGTGTGTTTTTTATGGCTCGCCTCGCCTCTCCCCTGTCGCACAAGGTGTCCATGTGCCTAGCATAAACAAAACAAAATTATTGTTACACATTTGGTTGCCAAGGCGGAAATATATATAATGTCAAGCAAAAATGCGATCAATTCGAATGGAATCGAATTGAATGGTCTTGGAATGAAATAAAATCATAACAGCACATGAAGAGAAATCAATGCTCGGCCCGAGATGAGAGAGATCTGCTGTTCATCGTAAAATAGAAAGTGACCAAAATGGATCTTTAGTCATAAACAAAACCCAAAAATTCGTCACAGTTAGAGAATACCCTAACCGCCAGCCAGAGTCTCTCGCCTCGCTTTGGCCAATTTCCCATAACTCGTTCATTAGGGTCTAGTTTTTATTTTTATTTATTTTTTTTTTTGCTTAGCCTAGGGCTTGAATGTGATATTTGCCATTTAGAGGCTGCAAAAGAAATTTACAAATATTTAATATGCAGATACAGTTGCTGCTATATATCGTTATATATATACAAACTCCGACGCAGAAAGACCCAGCTGGGTTTCAGTCATTTGTCTAAACAGAAATTACGAACGAAGCAAAGCGCAGACGTAGCAAAATTATGCAAATCTTAGGGCATATAATAGCCACGACTATATCTGTAAATATCTGTATAAAAGTGTTTGTTTATATGTATAGTATATGGCGGCCCATGTGCTTCTCCAGTAAATATGCAAAATAGGAGATGAGCAATGTACACAGGCACGAGTCACTAAGCGCTTCATTGCATTCTTTCTTGGCGGATATAATTGAAATATATTAAAAAGGCTTACACAAAAGATTCGGCAATATTTTCTGTTTAAAACACTACAAAAAACTTCCTCCTTATGAATTTCTAATATAATTAAAATAAAGATCTACCTTGACACTTTACCATTAGCATTCACACATTCTCATTGATTCTTTTTCGAGGGCCACCTGAAATAATATATCAAAGAGATTTGTATCTCGAGGCATACAAGGTCTTTGGCCCAAATTTAGAATAAACCCAACCATAAACCAATGTCAAGTTCAACGATCTGATCTGAGCCCGAGCCCGAGCCCTTCGAAGTCATCAATAACTCAATCCCGAGGCAAAAACCTGTTGGTCCAAGCCAAAGCGAAGAACTCCACGGAGCCAAGCAAAAGTATTACAAATGCGCCGTGAAAATATGACAAAAATGTTGCTGGCCCAGGCCAAAATGGCGATGTGCGGAGACTCGGATCCGAGATTGAGGAAATGAAATGCAAATCATTTGGATGGGGGCCAGGCCAAGAGCAGCAGACAACTAACAACCGAAAACTGAAAACTGAAAACCGAAACCAGTTAACTTCGATTGGTTCAATGTCGGCGGCGTTCTGTCTCAGATCCCAAGAACCTCTCAAGCTCGATTATAATTTGCATAATTCTGGATTCCGCCACATGGCAGACTTTGCTCGAAAGCGAAACAAACGCCAAATGTGTTGAGTCAGCGCGCCTGGCAACATTAGGGAAAAGCCAACGAAGGTTTTTGGATTTTTTAGGGGGGCTGTCCGACCTGTCAGTTGGCCAATTACAAGCGAATCAATTAGCGCTTGGGTGTTAGCCCCCAAAAAACACAGCGAAACACTGAAACACTGAAAGGCGCAACTATAACATCTGTATTTCTGTACCTTCTGGTCAAGAGAGAGCGAGTTCAGCGGCGATTCATCTGCATACGAAGACAACGCAGCACGACGATCTCTAGAGATCAACAGCGATCTGACCGTGACCGTGCATTTTCATTGAGCCGCCGCCGAGTGTTCCGGCCAAACTCCAAATCTATGGATAAATAAATATCTATCTGATATTGGTGGGCCTACGGATCGCCACCTCCTCCTCCTCCTCCGACTCGAGATCTCTGCCTGGGCGGCCTTGACACAAATTTGGAAGCGCCGAACGAGTCGCACGAAAAAATGTTCAAAATTAATCTCTCCTCCAACAAATTGTTACGCATTTCGTTAATTATCTTTTCCACCTGTACACCTGTACAAAGAGCTTGGGCAACGCGCGCGCGCTCTCGCCGTGTGAGATCTAACTACATCGGTTATACCTTGGTTTTGATTTCTTTTTTCGGTTTCTTTTTTTTCGGATATACGCGTCATTTGCTATTAATTAGTCGAGCTATTGATGGTCTCTGCTCTTGGTCGGAGCGAACAAAAGGCGGTCTTGTGAATGGTTTGGCAGTTGGCAGCGGGAAAGTACAGTTAACAGTGTTGGGCAACGGCCATGAGTTGCATCGAAAGTGTGGCGGGTCGAAAGTTTTTTTTAGAGGGGTATTAATTACCCTTGAGCTTAGCCGCTCTAATCAATTTGGTGATTTCGGTAAGAGCTTAATTTGAGTTAATTGTGGGAAAGTTGAAGTGCATAAGGCCCAGGAAACACACCGACTTGATGACGCTATTAGTGTTGGTAAACAATTAAAAATATTCTTTAAAATCAGTGTGGCAAAGGGGTTAAACAGAAAAGTACATTTCCGATCTATTTACAAGTGATAACTAAGAGCAAATATTTCACAACCGTAGTAGTTTTACCTGGTAATTACAGGTGACGTTCGATTGCCTTGCCTGCTAGACAGACGTGTGATTCCTTCTAGGTTCCCAGAATTAATTACCATTTGTTTACTTGTTTACGGAATAAGGTGCACCGTTTCTTCCGCTTAATAAGCCCACTTACTTACCTCTTAAAATATTATTAATAATAAAATTAAAATATATTTTAGTTAGTGAAGTTAAAGGCCTGGTCCTTGCAAGTTTATATTAATATATTAATCCTTACAGGTCCGTTGTTTTTAAAACCTTATTGTTTAATCGAATCGCCTTGTTTTTGAATGTTTGTACAGCTGGGTTAGTGGTTTTAAAAACAGTAACGATAATATTCCCAAACTCAGCCAATGGTAAGACGTGAAAATTGAAAATAAACTCTGGATTGATGGGCAATCCTTAATTTAAAGCCATCAAACTGTTGCTCTTAACTTCCGAGTAATCGGTTGGCATTATCCTTAACCTCTGATCGGGCGCTACTGGGCGTAGCTGCCGGCGTAGGAGCGCCAGGCCTCGCAGACGGAGCTGCGAAGGTTGGCCATGTAGAAGCTGGGTCCGGCCACCTCTGGCGGGATGTTGAGCCGCCGAGAGTAGCTGGCCACGGGCGCGGGCTTGCGTGTCACCGTCGGTCGCGACCTGATGGTCATCCTGAAGCGGGGCGGTTCCACAGGCAGGCGCTCGCCCTTGCGCTTGGGCTTCTTCTTGTCCTTTTTGGGGATGACTCGGTACGGCTTCGGCATCTGCTCAGCGTTGAACATTGGCTTGGGCTGTGCCTCCGAGGATTCAGGATGGAAGACCGTCTGCTGGCGGGCGAACTTGTGATACTGCTGCTCGATGCCGTTGGGTCGTCGCTTGCGCAGGAGCATCAGGGTTGTAGCCTTAAGGCGATGGGTTGGCGGCACCAGCTGGTGGTAGCCACGCCTCTGGCCGTCGCGCGAATAGGTGGGCGGGTGGACCACAACCTTCTTGCGGCGATTGTGAGGCTTCAGCTCCACGGTGGTCTCCGCCTCCCGGTTGGCGGGGCAGGTGTGCCAGGTGTGCCAGTACTGGGCTTCCTGCTCGGCCTCCTTCTTCTTCAGCCACGCCTCGCTGGGCCGGTTGGGATCGTAGATCGTCGAAAGGTTTTTCTTCTTCCAGTAGTCTTTCGCTTCCCCCTGCTTTTCGGCTTCTTCCGCTTCCGCCGTCGGGCCTCTCACAAAAGGAGTATCCTCATCTTCCGCTTCCGGCCGTGTTTCCGCTTCGGACCTTTCCATGAGCCATTGTAGGCGAGACTGGAGACCAGAGTCCAAAGACTGGCTTCTCACCCGATAGTCCTCTTCCCTCCGGCCTTTCACCCGATAGTCCTCTTCTCTCTGGGCCCTTGGGGGTCTCTTAAAAGGATAATCCTCGTCTTCCGCTTCCGCCCTCGGGCTTTTTCCTCGCCCCTCTTGTTCCGCTTCTCGGGCGTCCGCCCTCGGGCTTCTCACCCGCCAGTCATCGTCCTCATCTTCGTCTCTCCGGCTTTTCAACCGCCACTGCTTATCTTCCGCTTCGGCCCGCCGGCTTCTCACCCGCCAGGCCCTGTCTTCCGCTTCCGCCCTCGGGCTTTTCACTCCCCAGTCCTCATGTTCCGCTTCCGCCCTCGGGCCTCTCACAAAAGGATAATCCTCGTCTTCCGCTTCCGCCCTCGGGCTTTTTCCTCGCCCCTCTTGTTCCGCTTCCGGATTCGATTCCGCCTCAGCCCTCTCCATAAGCCTCGACAGGCGTTCCTGGAGACTGTGGTCCAGAGACTGGCTTCCCACCCGATAGTCCTCTTCTCTCTGGCCTCTCACCCGATAGTCCTCTTCTCTCTGGGCCCTTGGGGGTCTCTTAAAAGGATAATCCTCGTCTTCCGCTTCCGCCCTCGGGCTTTTTCCTCGCCCCTCTTGTTCCGCTTCTCGGGCGTCCGCCCTCGGGCTTCTCACCCGCCAGTCATCGTCCTCATCTTCGTCTCTCCGGCTTTTCAACCGCCACTGCTTATCTTCCGCTTCGGCCCGCCGGCTTCTCACCCGCCAGGCCCTGTCTTCCGCTTCCGCCCTCGGGCTTTTCACTCCCCAGTCCTCATGTTCCGCTTCCGCCCTCGGGCCTCTCACAAAAGGATAATCCTCGTCTTCCGCTTCCGCCCTCGGGCTTTTTCCTCGCCCCTCTTGTTCCGCTTCCGGATTCGATTCCGCCTCAGCCCTCTCCATAAGCCTCGACAGGCGTTCCTGGAGACTGTGGTCCAGAGACTGGCTTCCCACCCGATAGTCCTCTTCTCTCTGGCCTCTCACCCGATAGTCCTCTTCTCTCTGGGCCCTTGGGGGTCTCTTAAAAGGATAATCCTCGTCTTCCGCTTCCGCCGTCGGGCCCCTCACAAAAGGATAATCCTCGTCTTCCGCTTCAGCCCACCGGCTTTTCACCGGTGTCGTTTCCGCTTCCGGCAGCCCTCGACTCCGCATCAAGCTCCTCTGGCGATCGAGGGCCTCCGACTTCTTCTTGACCAAGTCCTTCCACTCCTTCTGGATTTCCGGACGGTAGGTGATGCCAGAGTTATTGATTTCCCTCTTCGCTTCCGGCCGACTCTGCCACCGTCGGCGATTCATCTCGATTATCTGCTCCTGCCGCTTCTGGTGCTCGGAGGGATCCTGCATGACGAACCGCCTCCGGTTCTCGGAGTGAATCATAGTCTGAGCGCCCTCGAAATGATTCTGAACCCGCTGCTGGGCCTCCAGGCGCCGCTCCAGTCGCCGCTGTTCGTACTCCTGCTGGGTGTGTCGCTGCTTGTTCTTGGCTATGTACAGGCGATCGTTGCAGTGGGACTCGTAGCCGATCTCGTCCAGGCGCTTGGGAAAATCCGGCGACCACTGGCTGTCTCGCCAGGGATTCTCGCGCGGAGCACGGTTCGGGTACTTGTTGGCCGCGTCGATGCGGGCCTGGGTCTGATCCTCGATGGTAAAGCGATCGGCGTAGTGGCGCTTCTGCAGGCCACGGATACTGGACGCTTGCCCGGCATGGGGATGGAGGCTGCCGATCCGCCAGCAGTACTTCGCACCCAGTCGGCCCACCTTCAAGCTCTTATTCATGTTGCCAAAGACGTGTCCGCAAAGGGACAAACACGGATAATTTTGCAAATTCCTTACTAAAATTTGTTAATCAATTTTTACGGTTTAGGAAATTTTCACCACCAAAAACAAGGTTGACCGAAAATTTTGTGAACTGAACTATTCGAAAACTGGGAATATTATGCGGAGCTAGATGCGAAGACATCTGACTTTCCACAACGAATGCAAAATCAATGCTTCCTTGGATGAATAGTGGGCAAAGGTCGGTGATTCGGGGCCTACTGGATGGCTTAACTTTTACTTTAAAAAATAGTTACTTTCGGCAGGAACTTGCAGAGATGCTAGGGCCGACCATGGGCGGTCTACCTTTGAAGTATACTTCACACCATAACCTAAAAAAAGCTAGAAATAAGAAAGCTTATGCAGCCTCAGAGGGGTGTCTAGACACCTAACCTTCCGGCAGCTTTGATCGCATCGTGCCCTCTTCGTCCACTTCCATCTGATTTTGATAACAGATTTATGATGCACTTCCGCCGCCAGCTCAACTTGACACAGATGTCGTCTAGCTGGTTTCTCGGTCTAGCTGGTTTCTCGAGATTTTTATTTAAACACTTTACTTTCAAGTTAATGAACTCTTTTTTCGGTTTCCTGCAGCTTGCCCCATCCGAATCCAAGGCTCAGCAGCAAATTGGCGCCGCCGACGAATCTCGAGCCCTACACCATGGCTGTCATCACGGAACATGGCGGCACCAGCTCCACCAACTGTCCGCCGGAGAACAACAATACCGGAATTGTGGCCAACGGGAAGCTCCGGGTGAACGGCACCAGCCAGCGGCATCAGCTGAGCACGGCCCTGACTATTCCGGAGTTCTTTGCCCACAAAAACATCTTCCTCACCGGCGGCACCGGATTCCTAGGGACCGTACTGATTGAGGCTCTGCTGGACACACATCCGGACATCGGAACCATTTACGTCTTGGTGCGGGGCAAGCGCAAGTTCGACCCGACGGAGCGGATCCGTCGCCTGCTCCAGAAGCCGGTAAGTGTGGTGGCGTTGCGAGGGGCCACGCCCCCTGACACGAATCTGCCCCCGGGGGCGACAGGTAGCGCTACATGGTATTAAAGTCATTAAAGTCAATTACGAGCTTCTTTATGGAGCGTTAATTTGTCAAAGTCGCAACCTCAGCGCCCGACACCGCGATCGGCGGGGCCTTTAGTTTCTTTTCTTCTTTCTAATTATTTTCGAATTTTCAAAACGAATATGGGTTGCGCTTTTTTATAAAATATTAAAAATATTACAAGCATCTTTGTCTCTTGTATATAAACAATATAATCGTTAAAGTATAAAAATGAATAAAAACTATGGACAAATTAAGTAACTTCATAATTTAAAGAGCATTTGCAAATCGGCAATGAAAACCTTCTCTACTTTGTTTGCTCTTTCTCCCTGTTTTCTTACGAGACTCTTCACATATTGTTAATTATAATTTTAAACGCATTTTTAATGGCGTAACAAAAAGCAGTTAAAGGCAAATGCGTTGTTGGCCTTAGAAATTGCTTACTTGCGGGTCATCTTTCCCCCAAAAAGGCCAAAATACAGAAAGCACTCAGCGCTAACAATAATACTTTGTACGCAGTAATGTGGGCGTGGATATTAACCAGCCCACCTTCAGACCTGTGAGAAATTTATTTCCCATACACTGGGATTAATAATTATATGACTTTTTATTCAATTATAATTTTAAAACAGATTTTCGAAAAATACCCGGAGAAAACGCTGGCCAAGGTGGTGCCCGTGGTGGGGGAGCTGAGTGAGCCGAACTTCGGCTTCGCCCCCGAGCTCCTGCAGGAGCTGATCGAGCGCGTGAATGTGATCTACCACAGTGCAGCCACCATCAAGTTCAGCTCGCCGCTGCGCACCGCCATCCGGACTAATCTCACGGGCACCATGCGCACCATCGAGCTGGCCAAGCAGCTGAAGCAGCTGGCCGCCTACATCTACTGCTCGACGGCCTTCTGCAACAGCAACAATCGCGGCCTGATCGCCGAGGAGGTGTACAAGTCACAGTTCGATCCGTACGAGATGATGAAGATGGCCGAGGACGATGCGGCCTGGGAGGACTTCACCGACCAGAAGTGCAAGGGCTATATCCGGGATCATCCCAACACGTATACGTTCACCAAGAATCTGTCGGAGAATCTGCTGATGGCCGAAATGTCGGGACTGCCAGCAGCCATAGTCAGGCCATCGATTGGTAAGTGATTTCGAGCGGGTTTTCCACACCTGTTTGCACAACTAACAACCTGTGGTTAAAGCCGAAATTATCTGGCCGTATAATCAGAGTTTGGCACTTAACAAAAACTCAACAGCCACTCTCATAGGACAATAATGGGCACGTATGGGGCTTTTAATTGAACGATAACTGAAAAACATGGTTGTTTTCACACGTTATGGCTATATACTGCAGCTTGATTGCAGAGAGTTTCCTATTTTTGTTTATTTAGATTTTTTGAGTGTAAGAGGAATATGTGAACACTGAACATGGGTTTTTAAATCAATTATGCATAAAAATATATATATATTTTTTACTTATTTAATTATGCCATATTAAAAATTTATATTGTTCTTCCCTTACAGTTTATGGCACCCTGGAGCACCCGATGAAGGGCTGGGTGGGCAATGCAAACTCTGGTCATCTCGGCTTCCTGGCCGGCTTCGTGAAGGGAATCTTCCGAACGATGTGCGGAAGTGCGAATGCTGTGATCGACATCATACCGTGCGACTATGTGATCAACTCGTCCCTGGTCATGGGCTGGTACGTGGGCACCCGGGAGCTGGAGCAGCCCGAGATCATCCACTGCACCTCCGGGGAGGTTAACCCGCTGACCCTCTCCGAGTTCTGTACGATCATCAACGACAGCGTGGAGCGGCATCCGCCCAACAGCTTCGTGTGGAAGCCGGCGACGAAGCTCCGCAATGGCTGGCGCTACAATCTGTTCTTCTATCTGTTCCATCTGCTGCCAGCGATGGTGTTCATTATACCAGAGAAGCTTTTCGGCATCGGAATGCCGCAGCACACGTAAATATAATAAGCATTTATTTCTCTTCAATTTTGATCAATATTATCCCCTCTTTCAGGGCCTACGAGTACATGAGGGTGTTCCAGAAGGGCACCAAGGCCTTCGACTACTTCCTGGACAAGGACTTCCGCTACTCTTTGAAGAATGCCCTGCGCATCTCGGCCTTAATACCCGAGAGCGATCGGAGACGCTATAACTTCGATGCCAGCCAGTGCGATTGGTCGGAGTTCATCGATCGCTGCCTGATTGGCATCCGGCGTTTCTACTTCAAGGAGTCGGCAGTGACCACGGAATGGCATCGCAACTACTGGAAGGTGTAAGTATACTAACTCTAAAAGTTATCCTTCCAGATTAATGACATATCCTCATCTCGACAGCTTCAATTTCCTTTACTATGCGGGCTATGCCGTCATATTCGCCGTCCTGTACTTCGCCCTGACCTTGACACTGGGCCTGCAGGTCGGCCTTACGCTGGCGGTCCTGATCTGGGGATTCCTGGTCTGGTTGTAGCCTGGACTCGTGCACCGCCCGGCGTTGGATTGTGCAATATTCAAGCGCAGACTCCAAGCCTCCCGCACTTGGTTGTTCGTTTCCATCCGTAGTTTGTTCGTAGTAGGGTATCATGTATTTTACGTTTAAGTCTATTCACACACGCCAAGTACAAGTCAGACGAAGAGTGTATCATAATAGCTAACTAACGATCGAAGCAGCACCAGATGCGAATCTATCTATTCACACAGCAATGCAAAAGTAGCCCAAAACTTAGTCACATTAACTAAACACTAAACGTTAAACTAATGAACGAGTTGTACATTGTTGTAATAATTATCCGGTTTATAGTCAAATAGTCGAAGAATACGAGAACTAAACTCTAAATGATTAAATGTGTAACTATTATTTCAATAAATATGATTTTAATATTAAGGAAAAACGTTGGCAAAGGTGTTATTTCTTGGGTTGCGATTGAATATCTTTAAACAATTTGATTGATTTAATAAGCCATTGGTTTTCTGAACAAATCTACTCGATCTTCGCAGTTGCCTGGCCGCCACGGCAGTTTTCTTTTTTGTATATATTTTAAGTTTATTCCGTTACAAAAATCAGATTCAAATTGTAGGTGTGTACTTATCAGCTTTCAAGTAAAAATACCAAAGAAACTCAAAAACGCACTTTTTTTGCCACGCGCAGGCGAATGCGGTCCTATTTTCAATTTTACGTCATTTGCGAGTTCCGCCGCGCCCAGCTTCTGCCAGCTACTGGCGGCTGCCATGCAATAGCTGGGCGCTGCGAAACTAGGCGCCGCTTAATTTGAAATTAACAACATAAAAATAAGTATATAAATAAAACGACCGTGAGCAGGAATCGAACCATGGTTTTACCGTTCGCCAGTCAAGAGCCCTCCCGCTATACTAATCGTTCGGTTGGAAACCAAAGCTACGTTAAGTACTTTGAAAAATTGGTATAATGCAAATTTTCTGGACATCTATAAGGCCGATCAAAAAAACCTTTCTTAACGTGCATCTTTATCCAAGAAAGAAGCATTTAAAAGAAAATCATAGGTTCAGTCGTAGAAGCAGGGCGATCTATACTGTAAGAAACAAAAAATAAAATTCTAATTTTCAATACAAATTTCCAACGCCTTATACTTTATTAACAAAATTTTAAAAATCAATTCTAACAATTCCCAACATTCTGTTCACTTCTCAGAGAGTTCACTGTATATTATTCTGTTCTCTCTTGAACTTTCTCTCTCGCTATTTATGTACATACGTCCATCGGAGAGAACTCTCTTTGAAAATTAATGTTAACGATCGTATTAATATCGTATGTAGCTAGTAGGCAGCAGGCAATAATTTATATGAATGCAAGGAAACCTCCCCCCTTTAAGTTTGTGAAGCCACTGTACACTGGGCCGAATCTAGTCGTCTGACTTTAAAAGTCGATAAAAACTGATTTTTTTCATTCTTAAAGAATATAATTACCGATTCTCCTTTTATAGAAAATCAAGTTAAATTAATTTTTAAGGTAAAATTTAAATTAAAACAGAAAATCAACAATATTTTCCCACTGTGTACTAAAAAACTGGTTAGCTCGGCTGACGATCGTAATAATGACGATCCGTTGGAGCGTTGGAAACGATCACCGGCTGGCAGCCGAGCACATTTCCGTGGCCATTCAGCGAGCAGATATTCAGTTGAAGTTTTACTCTTGCCGGCTAACGTTCGGATATCGGAGAAATTCGTAAGATCGCAGATACTCACACAGGCGGCGAAACTCTCACACGTGCAGTTGCACTGGTGTTGGTACTTTGTTTACAGTCGCATCGCAACAACAATAACGGCAGCGGAGTAAAAGATAAAGTGGAAGGAAGGAGAAGCAAACGAAAGCGAAGAAGAGGCCGTAAGAGAGGAGAAAATACGTGGAAAAGAGAAATTCCGACGTTCTAAGCCAAGTCGTTAGACTGAAATAAATAGCCAAATCGTGCGGCTAACTGCAACTGCTGGCATAATTATTGGCATATTGGCAATCACCGACCACCACACCTGCTGAGAAACCATGGCCAGGTAAGTGTGTGTTATTGCCTAACTCCGCTGCAAAACAACGGTGATTTTGTGATCTTTAGTGGTATTTTATTTTTGGCTAGCCCGTCTGACCGCTTTCGGCCAGCAGCTTTTTCTCTTTTCTCCGCTTTCGGGTGTCATTTGTGAGGTTAGAAATGCGGTGCAAAGTTCGAAATGCGACAAAAATCCAACAAGCCCGATACGTATGCAGGCTTGGTATCAGAAAGCTGTAGTTCTACATACCTCCACCCTTACAGATTGGTACTATACATACTTGTATCTTTTTAATTTATACCTCTAAATTCTTAACCAGTTTGAAATTTACGATTTTATTCTTCCATACTATATAGTAGTATGATCATTAGCCGTAGTCGGGCACTTAAAATGGGGCCCTTTTAAAAAAAGTAATCACTTCCAATAATAAGATATTCCAAAACCACTTCTGACCCATCGCTTAACCTGTGGCTAAACTTATTATTATTATTAATGAAAAAAGTGATCACTTCCAATAATAATATATCCTAAAACCTCTTTTGACCCATCGTTTAACCTATGGTTAAACTTATTATTATTATTAATGAGTACTCTCTTTCAATAATAAGATATTCCAAAGCTACTTTTGACCCATCGTTAAACTTGCGGTTAAACTTATTAAAGATACTGTTAAGCTTTGCTCACTCAGAGTAAGATAATACCTAGATAGAACTTCAAGTATATTCTTTATATATCCACATTTTATTATTTAAAGTTGTTAAAGTTGGACTGTGAACTCTGTTATAACCGCCACTCGTGTCCGTAGTCTAATTCTAGTTCATTACGAGATTACGAGTTGACAGTAGGTCATTACGCTCGACACTTTCTTCCCAGCGTGAAAATCTCTCACCTGCGGGTCAAGTGCATTAGCTTCGACAATGGAAAATTTTATTAAACCCTTGAAATGTGGGAATAAGATGCAAATAGGGTTAACTTTCCGGTTATCTCACTCTAACTTTGATCCGTCTGGCAATACAGATGCAACAATGTGATGTCAATGGGATAAACAGGAAACCAAGCGGAAAATTACAGAGTGCGGGAATCAAAAGAAGCCGAAGGAAGGGAACAAGATTATTACATATCCTGACAGGTTGCTAAACATCTTCGGAACGCGCATCATAAATAATAATTTGCCCAGAGATTTATGGGCCGGCGCAAGGTTGGACGCAGTTGGTAGGGTCAGTTACCCAAAGTCGAGTGACTTAATTGCCGAGCAGTTAAGTTTATGTGCAAGCTAATGATATAGTGGTTCTTAACGCTGGCCATTAAGGAATGCGGCAAACTGCTGCCAATGAGTACTACTGAATTATGCAACAGCTTCTGTGTAGTTCTCCCTTAAAGCTCTCGAGCTTTATATTTTGAAATCAATAAAAAACGAATTAAACAATTAAGATTTTTAGAGAAAAGCATTCAGAAATTGCTCAGTTCTCAGCTTACTTACTTAACATGGCAAGGTTTCCAACAGCAATAACTAGAAATATGATTCACATAATGCTTAAAATAAATTTGTATTTATTCTTCATACTTAGACCCCTTTCAAGGCAAACCAAAACCTAATTTGAAGCAAATCTCAAGTAGCAGGGCCACCATAAATCGTTCAACTTAATTAGCCCAGATAAGCCAGAAAATCTAATCTCAGCAGCGGACAGTTGATTTCGAGCTGATAAGAAAGTTAATTTGCTGCAGCCCAGAAAGTTGGCCAAAGAAAACAGCAGGAAACATTTAACAAGTTAAGCGAAAAATCTGCTCATTGAGTTATTAGCCATTTGCCTTGATTGGGTCACCTACCTTCGCTTCCCTTCGCTGCTGCAAATCTCCCAGCCGCAAAGTGAAAGCTTCATTTGGTCGGGCTTGAAGCAAGCTCTTGAGCTGTGAGCCTGGCCAACACGATGACTTGCCTTTTCTTGTGGGTAAACACACCTGAGCACCTGCAAAAGCTTCAACTGCACACTCAATCACCCTAGAGGGCCTCCTTTAATTGCTCAAAAGAAAATTTGCATTCGCATTTTTTTGCTTGCACAAATATGGGAAATGTTGCATTTACTTGCTGTCATCCGAATGTCGTTTGTTATGCAGAAATTATATCACGCATGGGTAGAGGGGAGCAAACATAAGAAAAACAGAAATCATCTTCAATGATCGTCATTATAAAATCATTTGGCATAACAAAAAAAAAAAACTGGAGACGGCGAACTGTGATGGAGGTCATTAAAAGAGAAATGGAGTTGGCTAATTGAATGGTCAGGTTGCGTGTTTTTGTCAGAGATCTGTATGTATAAGTAAGTTTGGTAATTCGATCGAGACAGTTGGGAAATTATTGGGCGGTAGTAGTACTTGAGAAAAGGGAGTTCCGGTTTTACCTAAAACACTTAGAGCTTAATTATGGAAGTTTTAATAATAGAATTAAACAACCTTATATCTTAACCTTTTATCAAGCATCCAAGAGATCAGAGGGCAGTACTAGTAATCACCTTAGAACACCTCAAATCACTCGTATAATTAACAGGGAACGTGATCCACCTCGCAGCATCCAGTTTCTCTTCTTTCCCCTCAGTTAGTTTCGCTTCCAAGTTATTCAATCCCCAGACAAGTTCCAAAGTACCATGAGAGCAGCACTCAAAGGCAACACCCACGATATGGATTTTAATTCCAGCATTGACCCGCCAGCCGACACCTGCTAA
Organism: Drosophila tani; assembly: GCA_008042535.1. Classification (NCBI taxonomy): domain Eukaryota; kingdom Metazoa; phylum Arthropoda; class Insecta; order Diptera; family Drosophilidae; genus Drosophila; species Drosophila tani. The sequence continues at coordinate 18,797 of VNJO01000061.1, forward strand.
CATATCATTAGTTGGATCAATATTAGGGGAACTCATACAATGGGCACTTAGAACTCAGAGTCCGCGAGGGGAAACTGGTTTCCCGCCGGACAAACAGTTAGAGATGCCCTCTCCCTCGGAGGTTTTTATGGGTGAGCGAGGAGTGTGTCGTAAGCCGCAGCGTTGGTTGACACCGATCGCCCATTTGAATGGGCGACGAGAGAAAGTTTGGTTCATCTTATTTATGGTCGCTGTAGTTACATAAACATAGACTAACTGGGAAAACTCTTGGTCGTTTCAGCTCACCCATCACAGAATTCTACGCGGGCCGCAATGTGTTCATCACGGGCGCCACTGGCTTTGTGGGCGTCACCATTGTGGAGAAGCTCCTACGCGACGTACCCAACGTGGGCACACTCTACCTGCTGATGCGGGCCAAGAAGGGCAAGAGTGTCCAGGAGCGACTGGAGGAGCTGAAGAAGAACTCGGTGTTCGACAAGTTCAAGGAGCTGCAGCTGGAGGCACGTCTGTCAAAGATCGTGCCGATCGAGGGCGATGTGGGCCTAGACAATCTGGGCATCTCGCCCAAGGACCGCCAGATCCTGATCGACAATGTGAATGTGGTCTTCCACTCGGCAGCCACGCTGGACTTCTTCCAGTCCCTGAAAGAGACGACCAACATCAATCTGAGGGGCACACGGCGAGTGGTGGAGCTGTGCCAGCAGCTGAAGAAGCTGGATGCCCTGGTCCACGTGTCCAGCGCCTATGTGAACGCCTATCTGACTGAGGTCGAGGAGAAGCTCTATCCCTCGCCCGAAGATCCCGAGAAGATCATCCAGCTGGCTGAGACGCTCAACGATGAGGCCCTCAAGGAACTGGAACCAAAGTGAGTGGAGATTTGTTAATTAATTATCCAAATAATTATAAGAATAACTCTTGCAGACTAATGAAGGATCACCCGAATACCTACACCTTCACCAAGCACTTGGCCGAGCATGAGGTGGCCAATGTGGCCAGTAAATTCCCCTGCGGCATTGTCCGTCCCAGCATGAGTGAGTAGTCATTAAAGTCGCCTAACCCTCTCCATGAACTGAACCTGAACTTCTTGATCAGTCACCGCGGCTTGGAAGGAACCCATTCCCGGCTGGACCATTTCGAAGAACGGACCGCAGGGCTTCTTTATGGGCGCCTCCAAGGGCGTGCTGCGTCGCCTTCCATTGGACCCCAACATCATCATGGACTACATACCCATCGATGTGGTGGTCAATGGCATCATAACCACCGGCTACTATGTCAACGCGCTGCAGGCGAAGAACGGAGGCCGCCCTGATGATCTGCAGATCTTCCACCTGACCTCCAGCACCTACAAGCCCTTCCGCTTCGAGCTGATGACGGACAAGATCAACGGCTATCTGCACGACTATCCTCTGAACAGCGCCGTCTGGTATCCCAACCTGCGCTTCGTCAAGAGCCTCTTTGTGTTCCGCCTGGGCGCCATTCTCTTCCACTTTATCCCCGCTCTGATTCTGGATTTGGTGACGAAGATTGGAGGGGGCAGACCGATGTGAGTAGCGGGGTGATTTATGTCTATGGTGAAAGTCTGCAAAAAAAAAAACTGCAATTACCACAAGAGAGACTAGATTAGACGGTGTTTTTGTTTTAAAGCATAGTTAAGATATATTGGAAGCTTAAACTTGGTTTTGCATTGCAAATTATGTTGCGAATTTCGAGTTTTATAATCATTATTTATTTTTATGAACTTTTACCTAGTCTGCTTTTTTGCAAATGAATATTCACAACATCTTTCTATGCGAACTGCTCTTTTGTCTCGTTTGCATTTCTAAGTAAGCGAAATTTATTTTAATTTGATAAGAAAATTTGATAGAGTTAGGAAATAAACAGAAAGTTAAGTTGTAATAAATATTAATTAATTCTTACTTCAAATATTTAGGTACCACAGATTATCATTATATTTATAGAATTGTTTAAGGAATATAATTTTCTTTTTTATGCTTAAAAATACAGCCTGATTCGTCTGCACAAGAACGTTTGGAACTCGCTGAACACCCTGGAACGATTCATCTTCACGGAATGGCATTTCGACAACAAGCGCCTCCTGTCGCTCTCGAAGACACTGAATCCGGTGGACAAGAAGAAGTTCATCATTGATATTGGAGAGCTCAAGTGGGACGACTACTTCAGCAATACGATTCTGGGCGTGCGCCAGTATCTCAGCAAGGAGTCGCCCAAGAATCTGGAGAAGGCACGTCGCAAGGACAAAATGTGAGTAACTGTGGACTACAGCACATAACTCGTGTACTAAATCAAATATCCAACAGTCTCCTGGGTCTCCATGTGGCCCTGCAGCTCGCCTTCTGGTATGGAATTTTCAAGCTGATCATTGGCGTCACTGGAATATCGGCCGCCAAGGGAGCCCTCGTTCTGCCCGTCCTCTATTATCTGTTTGGACTGCTTTAAGGCGGCGAGCCCACTTCCCCCAGTAGCTCAACATTCTCTTAATGTTATTTATGCTAAGTGCAACTTGTACAAGGTTTGGTTTTAAAATATAAATACAAACAAGGAGGAATTTATGATCTATGGATTAAAGTTTATTATTTTCTGTACCAAATACTTCCTGACCGCTTAAAAGCGCAGCATTTCAAGCCAGCTGGACAATTGCCTTCCATACTAACGCAATCTTCCTGCGGACCATCACAGATTCCGGTACACTCACTCGCATTGGTATTGGTATTAAGGATCACGGACAGGAGACCTGTTAGCACAAGGACCTTCAAGTAGCCAAACATCTTCGCTAACCAGTTAAAAAAAATTGACTGAGAAACGCACGAGCTTAAATACCTAGACCTATGGAAAAATATTTTCACAAAAATTAGATAAGGTCATTATTTAATGTGAAATTTCATGCTATAAGGGCCTTTTCTTAAATTTCAAAGTTTGCAAAATACAAACAAATTTAACATCGGTAAATAGCAGAGGGCTGTTCGCTTGCTGTTAGGCCAATGCTAGAGTGACCGTTTAAAAAAGCTTTGCTTTAGCTCGCAGTATGACCGCATTTCTGGTCGCCAAATACCAAAGTGCATTTGAAACCAAACAAAGCAGCAGCAACAGATTGGTGCATTGGCACCAGTGCATGCCAAAGCTGGTCCAGTGCATTCCAAAGCGCTTTTCGCTGACCTGCAGGAAGGAAAGCCCACGCTTTTCTCTGTGACCTTTTGGCGAATACACAAAAATCCGGGAAAATTTTTGGCTGAAGCCATGTTTTGAGCCACCGAAAAGCAGCTGATAATGCGGCGTTCAGAAACGGATAGCGAGCACTCGGACTCGGATTCCTGCGCCTCCTCGACGGACAGCCAGGCCGACCACAGGCGGATCACCCAGCGGGCGGATGTGTTTACCATCAAGGCCATGTCGCCCAGGTGAGTCAGGGATACGGTCCAAAGTGCGGCAGTTCTTATCTCCAATCCGGAAATCTAATCTGACCCTTTAGACCCAACGCTGGACTTGGCGGCTGGCTATGTTTACTGCTTCCGCTGGCCCTGGGTGTCCGCCTGCTCCATTCGCCGTCTGGATGCCAGGAGCAGGCCCAGATGCAATGGATCCTCACAGTTTCTGCCGGCGGAATGGCCCTGGAAACGATCTGTTTCTTCATTTACGCGTTCATTAAGACGGGCATCTTGGTCAAGTGCTTGGTGAGCCTGCTGCCCGGAGTGATTACGAGCGTGTGCTTCTGTCTTCTGGCGGACACCTCGCTCACCTTTGCATTCCTCGTGGGCTTCGTGATGACCGCCTCGTATCAGCAGATTTATATCTACACTCTGCGCGGCTTCGAAAAGTCCTTCACATACGGCGAGGCTTCTGTTTTTGTCCAGGGACTGGTTCTCTTCGCCATGAGTGCTATCGATCGATTCAGCGGCTTATTCTGTGAGGGACCCTGGGCAACTGACGAGTTTGACAAGCTCAACATGATCATGGTGGTGGGTATACCATAACTTACTGATCCTTTAAATTTTTCTTTATCATATCATTTGATTTTGATTCCCCAGAATGCCCTCTTCTGGCTGCTAGTGTTTTGTGTGGCGCTCATCACTCTCCCCTCGTTGAGGAAGCCCCTGCCCTTTTACATGTCCTTTGGTGTTCTCTTGGCGGCCGTCACCTGTATGCCGGTGACACAACCCCTGCCCCTGATTGCCCTCGTCCAGTTCCTTCTCCAGGATCAGAATCGTCTCAGCATCCTGGTCTTCTACCTGCTGCTGGTCCTACTCACCTGCATCACTGTGGGCTGGCAGATTGGCAGCTCGTCGAGGGCCAACACCCGGGTGCGAAAGATCTTCCACCTCCTGATCGTGCTCGTCTATGTCCCGGGAATAGTTTACGAGTGCGCCCTGCTGTACTTGGCCACCGGGGTTGCTCTGGCTGCCTTTGTGGTGCTGGAGCTGCTGCGTGTGCTGAAGATTCCTCCGTTCGCGGACAAGCTGGCGGACGCTTTCCGATCATTCAAGGATGAGAAAGATGCAGGCGATATGGCTTTGACTCCGTTTTGCTTGCTCATCGGTTGCTCGATGCCCCTTTGGTTGACGCCGTGCCCGTGCTCTGGCGGCGATGTGCTGGCCCTGCTCTCGGGAATCCTGGCCGTGGGCGTTGGTGACACTGCAGCCAGCATTGTGGGCTCTACATTCGGTCGCAACAAGTGGGGAAGTGAGTGGTTTTATACTTATAATTTAATTTTATAAAAAAATCATGAAATCCTTCCAGAATCCTCCCGGTCTATAGAGGGCACCATCGCCTTTGTGGTGTCCATCCTGCTCGCCGTCTGGCTGCTGGAATTTGCCGGTTTGGTGACCCTGACCCAGGCCAAATGGTTTGCCACCATTTACGCGGCTCTTAACACTGCTCTTGTAGAGGCGTTCACCGACCAGGTGGACAATCTGGTGCTGCCGCTGATATTCTACGCCATCGTAGGGCTGGCCTAAGCTGCAGCAAGTGGATGTAAATAGGATGTGACGAATAATAGCATTCCCCAGTGTATTTATGTGTATATGTGTAGTTCTTAGTGTACAAAAATATTAATAAATAAAAATACTCTGCTCTGTACGTTAAAGTTCAGCCCTGGCGACTGTTAGTTAACAGCGAAATGTTAGCCCAGGTGTGCAGTGCTTTGCTACAGAATGTTAACGAACACGTGGGTTCCGCCGTTTCGTTTTTGGCAAAAATACAACTTTTAGGCAAACAAATAACACAACTTGGGCATTTCTATATAAAGTGCAAATACTGCAGATTTTTATTGTATAACAACGGTCATCGGATGATAAGTTCTTTATCGTCTGCGGAGTACTCCAGGGGTGACTTTCTGCTTGGCGCGGTATTTACACACTATATACGGCATTCTTGGGTGGGTAGAAAAAGAAGATCCAGCTTATTCGAAGAGAGCGAAGCCCATGTCGTCGTCCTCGGACTCAGACTCCTCCTTCTTCTCTTCCTTCTTGGCCTCCTTCTTGTCGCCTCCAGCGGCGGCAGCGGGCGCAGCCTCGGCAGCGGCGACGGCTCCACCGCCTCCAACGGGCATGGAGGACAGCTTCTCGCGTCCCTCCTTGATGAGCTCCTCGATGCTCTTGCCGGCCAGCTCCTTGATCACCTTGGTCAGACGCTCAGTGTCGACCTCAATGCCCACGGAGCTCAGGATCTTCTCCAGATCGGCGTTGGCGGGGGAGTCCTTGCCACCCAGGACAGCCAAAAGGTATGCAGCCACGTAACGCATGTTTAAGTCTTTATTTTTAATCGACACGAAACGTGATTAGCAAAAAACACAACTTTCCTTGCAAGTTGACGAGCGAAAAAGAGACGGAAGAGACGGAAGTCAGCGTGACCGCGCGGGACAAGTCGAAAAATCCCTCGAAAATATGCTAAAATATAGTATATTTATATTTCACACTAAAATACCATAAATACCAGAGAGCACAAAAACGTAACCATCTACAACGTAAGTGAACAAAAACGTGAAGATTTACGACGTAAGTGAACAAAAACGTGAAGATTTACGACGTAAGTGAACAAAAACGTGAAGATTTACGACGTAAGGAAAAATACCATGGAATACCAATATACCAAAAATATACAGTTGATATAAAATACCATATTCGCTAGACGGAAGTTAGGGATGAGAGTTGGGTCGACCACTCGCGATGGTATCGATTGGCGGGCACTATCGATTGTATTTAGGCTATCGCGATAGCAGTTTTCGCGCGATATTTAAATAACAACCAATTTATTGGTAATGCAGTTTCTGCTGACTGTGTCAATTTCTTTGTGTCTATTTTTGTAGAAATCGTAGACTGCGTTTGACCTGAAAAATAGTTGAAAGAAAATGCAAGTTTTGTGTTTGTTTACATATTTAATGCTTGCTGTATATATATATTGGTTTTACATAATTACTCATATATGTATAAGTTGTTGTTGTTGTACAAAATTTTGAAATTGTATAATGAATTCCTGAACTTTGTGTATCACATTTCGATTTGGGGGACTTTCCGTTCGTCCTCGAGAATCGTTTCACATTTACGGGTTTCCGTCAGTTGGTTGTATCAGCTATATATAGTTGATCGGCAGTAATAAGTATATATCGCGACACTGTTTACACGTTTAATCTTACAACTACAAACATATTAAGGTCATTAAGGTCATTCCGGACCCGGATCCGGTCACAGTAACTGCACTGAACTGGACTGGGGCGAAAAAAAAAACAAACTGCTTCACTACACTTAAAAAAGGAACATTTTAACAAGAACGCTGCGAGGCCATTTGTGGGGCTGGTCCTAACCAAATCCCCCAGTGGTTCCGCCACTGGCCCAGGGTTAGATTAGAGCGGCTCCTGCTGGAAGTACTCGTGCTCCATGCAAGCCAATGCAGACGGTCGCATTCGGATGTCGTAGGAAAGCATTTGCTAAAGTGGGGGAGAGTAAGTTGTGTATATTAATCAGGTTGGCTACTTTCCCCCTCAAGAATTTACTTACATTCAATAGATCGTCGGCAAATTCGCAGAGGTTGGGACAAAAGTCGCGAGGTCTCTTTGGATGCCGATTGGGAAAGTGCTCCCTGGCCACTGAGATGGTTTGGGGCCATTGCTGGTCCGTGGGTCGACCCGTCAGTCTGAAAAATGCCAAGAAAAAAGGTTTAAAATGTTTACAAATGAAATATTTCCTAAGGAAAACCCACTCGAAGATGCGGTCCAGCTGATTCTTTTCAGAGGTGCCCGGAAACAAGGCCTTGCGGTTGAACATCTCAAAGATGATGCAGGCGGCACTCCAGATGTCCACTGTGCTGTTGTAGGACTGTGCAAGCAGGACTTCCGGGGCCCGGTACCACAGAGTGACCACCACCGAGGTGAGCTTCATCTCGCAGTCATAGGTCTTGGCCAGGCCAAAGTCGGCGATCTTTAGGTGACCCTGCGCCGAGACCAGCAGGTTCTGCGGCTTCAGATCCCGATGGACGATGCGGTGCGAGTGCAGGAAGTCCACGCCGGTGAGGAGTTCCCTCGAAAGGCGCTAACAAAAAGATAAAATACAAATATTAGCAGAGAATCTTTAGAGGATCACTTGGCACGCCTCACCTGCACTGTGGCGGGCGACATTCCCGATTTGGGTAGCCTTTCTATGAGATCCGACAGATCCTGCTCCAAGTGCTCGAAAACCAAGAGAATCATCAGCTGGCCGTCGCGTTCCAGAAACTGGCATACTTCAAACAGTCTGGAAGGAGGGGAGAAACACATATACACACATAAATATATCAGTTTGCACGAGTGTGTGGAGAGGGGAAATGATCAAGTGCTGAGAGCGCAATTTCCAAGCTGTCATAAAATGCTGCTGGCCTCATCAGCGCCACTTTTCGAGTGGCCATACTTTGGCCATTTCTGGAACTAGTCAAAGCACTCCAGACAAACACACATGCACAAGCCTACGATATTGCGATCAAAGAGCGGAATGTGAATAGCGTAAGCAGCCAAATAAGAGAAGCCGCTAACATTATGTTAGGCAACATTGTTGGCCGTTCTGCTAAATGTATCTTTTTGACTTGGTGACAAAATAAACCATTTTACATGTTAATGAAAAAGGTAACGATTACATTTTGAGTATTTTTTATTTCAGAATATAAAAATTGTAAAATTTTAGGGAAAATATATTTTTTTTAAGTTTTCAAGCCTCCACTCAATGTATTTCTCCTTCAAACCAAAAGATACACTTTTGATTTCAAACAACATCGAACCCCACAACAGTAGCGCCGTCTGAAACCTAACATTCTGTTAGGGTTCCCTCGAACATACGACATTCGCGCTCTTCCTCTCTCACGCTGTTATCGTAGGAGCGAGAGCGCAACACCAGGCCGTGAGAGTGAGTGAAAGAGCGCCATACTGCCTATCGAGCGTTGGCAACATTTTCTATCGAACCTGTTAGGCGCGCGCTCTTTTAATTTCAAATTTAAAACGGCTGCCGCAATATTACTTTTTGCCAATACAAAATCAGCGGATCTGCGAATGCAATGGAATGCACAGTGACAGGGGCGTTATCAGCTGGAAATGCGGCGCCGCTTCAGAGTTGTTTGACAGGAATATGCCAATAGCGTGGGCGCAGGGCGGCGGAGGAGAGAAACCTGCGGATCGGCGGCCTATAAAGCGTGCAAAAGATAAACAGAAGCGCTGGCGCTGGCCGACTCCACTGACATTGTAGCGAGGCTTTTCAAATTAGTCGGCAAATAGTTGGGGCGCCACCTCGGCCCCAATAGATAGATAGCACGCCCCACAAATACGGCTAATGTATATAATAATTTCAGCTCAAATAAGGTAATATTCTCGAGATAATCGTGCACACTCACTTGACAATATTGGCGTGATCGCTGGCATTCAGCTGCTTCAGCAGGGCAATCTCCCGCAGCGTGGACATCGGCACTCCATTCTCGTTCAATGCGATCCGCACTTTCTTTATGGCCACTATCTTCCCGGTTTTCGTGTCTCGGGCTCTGAAAACCGTTCCGTAGGCGCCTGCAAGAAAAAGAGGAACAAAAAATATAGAGCACACGAAATTAGATCAAAATTCGCGAATGACGGAATAAAATGGAAATGCTAATCAGAAGCGAAAACAGAGGAGAGAGTGCGAACGCCGAGCAAGGCCAGATAAGAACAAGCAAAATTGCCGAAAATTTGCCAGGCCCGCGGGGGTAGGAGAGGGATCAAAGGGGGAGGCCCACCCAAGTCAGCTGTGCTGATAAGATGGGCGACAAACGCCGGCTGATTGGTGATATCTGCTGCTGGCAAACTATTCAAGATTGCGGGAGCAGTAGGCAGACGGAGGCACAAAGAGAAAAAGCACACACAAATTGGTCATCAATTTGGCTTTGATTTATTTATATCGAGAAATAAAAGCCACTTATCTATGACATATGAACCAATATGATTCTTTCGAGTATTTCATATTCATGGGGATATTTTTAGCATTACGCCTAATAGGATATTTTTAACATTTTCTTTAATTTATTTAGTTTAATCAGAAAGTGATCTGTTAAAGAAAATTTTTAATCTTATCAAAGATTATAACCTAACCTTAATAGGACAGAAATTCTTAAATTTGGCAACCTAAAGTCTAGCTTCTTCCCAGCTTAACAACAATTAAAATGCTGACGTTTTTTGCCAGTAGAACCTGATATATAATATCCCATACAACATTATCATAGCTTTTTCTCTTCTTTGTATTTTAGCTGTGGAGAAAGGCCGAAAGAGAATGGGAAGAGAGCGAAGAATCCCAATCAGAATCAAATGCCAGAGACAAAATGTTGTCACCGGAAATTTACGAGTATTGCCCGGACTGATGGACGGACGGAGACATGCGTGGGATACCGCCGCAGCGACAACGACAACGACAAGACACCGGCTATTTTGGGTGACATTGACAGACAACGTAATATACTAAGGGTACGAAATGGGGCGGTTTGGGGGTTTGGCCCCCCACACCACCTGGCTTGTGAACTGTGCCGCTGCTTCGCGAGCCAAGCACAAGGCCGAGAGCTTGACTTCGACTTCGACTATTATTGCGACTCGTTTTTGCCGTCGGCTACTGGGCTCTCGATTTGATTTTGTCAAAATACAAAAAAACTCGAAAAATTGCGCACAGACCAAGGCAAAAAATACAACAAACAACAAAAAATAAAGAAACAACAATGAAAGGTTGGAGCGAAAGCGAATGGCAAGGGGCAATAATTGAATGAATGCGAACAGAAAACAGCAGACAGACGAAAAATGTAAGTGTGTGCCGTATAACAGATGAAATTGAGTGCCCCATGAATGGCTTACCTTCCGTTTTAAGGCCCCCCTCTACGCCCCTAGGCCGGCCACCGCTGAACTGACAATATCCATCATTAACATTCGCCTCTTCACAAGCTCGGTGACGTAATTGATTTTGGCTCTTTATTTACACAAAAATAAACGGTTTCGGAATTACTGCCCCAAAGAAATAAAAAAAAAGATCATGAAGCACTTGTCCGAGCATCGATCTGGGATCAATAAGGCGATATAAAAACACGTGGCCCTTGGAAGTAACCTAAAAGTATGCAAGGAATGTGGCTAAACCCGAAACGGGGAAAGTTTTTAATAGAGAGGGGTTTACTTAGCAAGTATTTCCCCTTTTCCACGATTTTCCATGCTTAATTAGTCGCGGTTTTATAATGGAACTCTACAAAAGGTTCGACTTAGGGGACTGAGGGACTGCGCTACCTTCCTAACCTTTTTTAGTCGTTCCCATAACGTAAAACAGTAATTTGTCAACATATTAACAAAAATCATTAATAAACCCACCTTTTAGGCAAACAATATCGGGTTTGGTTAGGCTTCATAAGTTCTCCGGCTAATAAAAACTTTTAGTAACCCTAAAAATGAGCCATAAAACCCACTAGACCAAGTTTGTAGACAAATTAAACGAAAATCTTTAATAATCCCCACACACAATTCCCCAGTTCTGGCGAGCAACGACCAACGATAGGTAAACAGAGCCCAACTATGAGAAACCCACCTTGCAACGACCTATCCCAACAACAAAATCCGCTTACCTGTGCCAATGATGTTGAGCTCCTCGTAATTGAACGGATCACCACTGCCAAACTTCTTCGGCTGTGACATTTTCTGTCGCTTTGAGAGTGACATATATGTGGATTTCTGTTAGTTCAGCTACGGCTACCGATCTTGCGTTTCGACTTCTCACAATTCGCCGGAATTTGGCATGTGTAGCGTTGGATCGTACGCTCTACGCCGCGCGACTTAATATTCACTGATTGCGCCCACTGTAAGAGATAGAAGGTGATGCCCGATTATCGATCTGCTGGTCCTGGTGTATCGATATGTCCTTTGGCCGCGTGCGATAGTATGCGAAGAGGAAGAGTCGGAGAGGGAGCGAGAGAGAGAGAGCCCTTTACCTGTTGCCTGGGTCTGGGTAGATAGCCCAAAACTCGCGATAAAGACTGGTGTGACAGGTGTTAATGGGGGCCCCCGAAAGAAAGAAGAACTCTGGCTATATGCTCTCCTATGCTCGTTCTATCTATGAGAGCACACACACAGGCAGACAGGTCTCGGGGCGGTCATTGAACTTTGGTTAATGTTTTCGTTTATTTGTACTTTATTTTATGTCTAACCGATCGCACGAGAGCGATCGCACACTAACTCTAACTCTAGTTATGATTTATGCATGTTTCTTCTCACTTCCCACTTCTCGGCCTCAGCCCCTCTTCTTCTTCTCTGCTGCGGCGCTGCTTTTCGGCGTCTCCCCTTTGGGGCTGCCTTCGTGCATCCTGTTACTTTTTACAGCACACGGAAAGCTACTTATTCAAGGATGACACTTGCTTTACTTTCCAGCGCGATAACAATAAATGCTAATGGCTTTTAACTTTTGTTTTTATTTGTATTAACACCATAAAAGAATTATCAACCGTTTAGTTCGCTCAGTGTATTTTCGGTTTTACCAGCAAGTTCCATGCCCGTGTATTAACACCGAAAAAAAGAACCCGAATAATTTGTTGTTGCCATTTGTCAATTAATTCTAATCGCGAGACAACAGAAACAACAAATAACGCAACAAAAAAGGCGAAAAGGCAACAAAATAACAAAGAGAGTGGGTAGATTCCGAGGAAAAGAATTATGAGGTGTATAAATCTGGAATAGTTATTGTTGCAATAGTTGCTTTGCTCTCGCTCTCTCTCTCTCTTCCACTGATAACGCACACACACACACTTTTTTCACAGTTTCTTCTTCGTTTTTTTCCGGTGTATTTCAATGTCAATGTTACCGTTTTTTCGTCTTTTATTATTGTTGCTGTTGTTGTTGTTGGTGTGTGCAAAATATTAGTTAAATATTAAAAAATGTGTTTTTTATTTGCCAAGTGACTCGCACACTCACACACTTGTAAGCACTCTAGTGATCTTCACACACACACGCACATATGTATGTATGCTTGTAGGTATAATTTTTATATTCGCCTTGATGAAATTATTTTTTGGCATTTGTTGATAATCAGCAAGAGCCGCACACGATCGGAGCACGGCGACGCGAAGCGAATGCGGTCAGGTGCCCGATTAATTAATAAATTCACTAAGTTAAAAAAAACTTTTACCAATATTTGTAAGAACCGTCGGCGATCAGTGTTTTGGTTGCAATGCTTGGTCCCCTTCCGACGCTTACGATATTCGATCATTACAGCGTTTTCTCTTTTGCTGTTAGCGCGCTCTTAGCTAACGGCGGTCGGCTAACAGCCTGTTGCGCCTGCTAAATCGGTTACCCGTTAAATTTCGAAATGGCCAGCGGAGTTTCCATCGATGAAGATTATTTTAATTTTTTTCATGTGCAGTTGGTTCCAGTGAACGATAACAAATTTGTAATGGATGATGTTGGAAAAAATGAAAAGGTATCCGTGAAATATAAATAAAACAAACTTAAAACAACTTAAAATACGTAGTAATTAACGACTTTTTATTTAAAAAAAAGAATTAAATAGGACTACTCAAAGCGCCACAGGCGAAAAATTCTCCCTGACCTTATGATCACAGACCACTGTACCGACCGGGAATTAGGCAAAACTTTAAAGATTGATTCTGACTAAACTAAGAGCGTCCCCAACATAATTTTTATACCCAAATGTAAGTTGAAGCACCCCCTATCTATGGTTTTTTTATTTTAATTTTTTGGAAGGGGCCCGTATAATAGAAAATTACCCTTTTTTCGGCACTTAAATCACCTACAAGCCGCCACACCAGCTAAAATTGTTTTTATTATCTTTCTAAGTGGCTGTTTAAATCATAAATGTAAGTCAAATATAATAGGGTACAAAATAAACCTGAAAGATAACAATTTAAAATTAAAAATGTTTAAAATAAAAAGTTTAAAAAATTTCACAACATAAAAACAAATTATTTTCTTAAAAACAAAATAAATATACATAAATGATAAAGGAATCTTTTTTCATCGCGTAAGGGAAATAATTTTTACAAAAATGTATCTTAATTATGATGTTAAAAATAAAATGAAATATTTTTACGCTAAAAATGAGTTTTCACATTCATTTTACACTGTACCTTACTGAAACAAGTAAAAACGAGGTTTTAAACCAGGTTTATGTCTTTGATTTGGCACTGCTTATAAAATATTCCGAGAAATAGTTGGCAACGCGATTAATTTCGATATTGAAATTCGATGTCGAAAAAGCTAGTACGCATCGTAGGGCGCCAACATTCAAAAAGGTTGCGAAAATCTCGTTTCAGAAAACAATTAAAAATTTGGCAGTTAACACCCTTAACCAATCCGGCACTAATTAGCTCTGGCAAAATTTCCATGATCTTTGGCCGAGCAAAACAAATTAGGGCCTAAATCAAATTAGAGCTTAGCCTGGGTGGAAAGCCTGTGACGAAGCAGGCAAGGTGATAATTGACCGGGGATTGTGGATCAGCGCGTCGTCTAAATCCACAAGATGACGTACTGGCCGAGAGTCAGAAGTGAAAAGGCAAATAGAGTGAGTGAACGCGACCAGGATGAATGATGAATGATGGATGGGAAATGGAGATGTTTAGTTTTCAGGGAGTCAAAGCTGGCGGAACGTGCCCCTTTCTCACCTTTCGGGCGCCACCGCAGCGCCTGTGATTCAGTGCATCCCAATTAGCACCTTGCTGAGTCGCGCTTCTCCCCGGCGGAAGTCAACGCCCAGTGTCGGGACATATCTTTTCCAATTAGAATGCCTGCATTTCCGAATAATTGGATGAATCAAGTGGGTTAAGAATAGCAAAAGGGATCGGGATTGTACTGGATTTGTAGACATAAACATACTCTAGCCCCAAGACCCTGATAAGCATTTTTATTTTGTTTTTCACTCTCTGACATTTGGTGACGACGACGACGTCGGCCCCGCTTATCGCCGGGCCATTTGTCTTATTGCGTTTCAAACCGGCTTCAAGCCAAAAAACTAATTAAACGAAATTTATTGAACAAATATCATGGGCGAAATCACTCTACGCTCTGGCTAAAAATACCAAAAGGCGAAGAAGAAACAAACAAACATCGAGGCAGGTGAGAGTCTGGGCCCCGCTCGGGGGTGTTGACGGGCCAATTTGGCATAAATGCTAGTGCCAATTGAATAAATCAGTGGTGTGCACTCTCCGAAAAAGCAACCGGTTGGCCATTGACACGGCCAAGACGAATCTGGGAGCCATAACCACTCGGCGGACGAGCGTCACAGCCCATTCTCGATCTCGATCTCGATCAGATCTCTGCCACTGATCACGTGCGGCGGCAGGCAGGGGGTTCCGTTCATCCGCGGGATCCAGTCGAGCGTGGCTCATTACCATTACCATTAGCTTTTAACAAGAACACTCGACCTTCAAATTCCCCTCAAGCATGAAAGCCAAGCTCAAGTGCCAGTGCCAGTGACAATTTTCCAAGCCCATGCCTTAGCCTACAGCATAGCCAGACATGCGTCACCGAGCAACAATTTGCATAACTTAAGCTTAAGATCGAGCTTAAGCTAAGGCCCATAATGAGCGCCACGAAATTGGTTCCGACGCTGATCCGATAGGTGTGAGAGACGACCCAGCTTTACGACGCTCCCAGTGGCAGTGTCTTCCGTGTTCCAGTGGTTCCTCTTCCCGAGATTAAGATCTCATATCGGAACTCCGTTGATTAGTAAGTGCGTCATGGAAAAAGTTTAATTAATTCCCGCCGAAGATTGTCGAAGATCGCCTAATGCCAAGCGCAAACAAGTACGGTCGATGCGTGTGACGCATATGATATGATCCCCCTGGGAAGCCGGAGCAGTCTCAGCCCCTCGAGCGCTAATTACGTGACCAGCTGGATTGGCTGCTCTCCAAACTGCAGCGGTTTGGCAATTTTTGGCCCAAACACAGCGACGCTACGCCGCGATATCGGCAACACTTAGCGGCCGAGAGCCAGGCGGAGGAAACCCGTTCCGTCGGGGCAGGCCGTATAAAAGTGAATTGTGGCAAAAATTCTGAACAGTTGAAGCGCACGCTCAGCGGCGACAGCACGAGAATAAGCTACACAAATCGAAAAACGGGGGCCAACAAGGTGTTAAACTTCCACTGATAACAACAGCCCATAAAGACATCGCCAGCGATTTACGACCGATCAGTACGATCTCGACATTCCGCGAGTGCACACAACAAATTGGGATTATAATTTTAATTCCATCAAGTGACAAAAAGTCCAGTACCAGTGCCTGAACCAGATCGCAAAACAGGATACATTATTAATTAATCCAACGGTACCCAGCAAAGATGTTCGCATACACTTGGCAAGTAAGTATCGCTGTTTCGATTTGAAATTTATGAGCAAAACACAGGCCAACAAAGAAACGTGTTTCGGCCATTAACATTTTCGACCGAAGATCCACCAAATTAAGGCTGCAAAACAAAGCTAACGGACAGAGCGGCGTACTCTGATTATTTCGGCAAGGCCAAACGCATTATCGAATCAAGTTATTCGTTATTCTATTTCGATTCCTATTCCTACCTTAAGCCGCACCGCGCAGACGATCTTGTGATCTTCATGAGGAAGTGTCATAAAAAACGCGCTCGCTTTATTGCCGTCTCGCGGACTTGCACTTGATCTTCGATCTGATCTGCGGATCCTGCTGGAAGCTGGAAGCCTTGGTTCCGTTTACAAACCCCGAGAGGCAAGCTCTTAACCCTGAACCACAAAGCCCAACAACCGGTTACACGGCCAATCTGGCAATCTCGCTTGGACTCAATCGCAATCGCAATCTCAATCTTGATCCTCTCCTTTTGCCCGCTGCTGATTGAAATTAATTTGTTTTGTTTGCGGTTAAGGTTTTACATAATTCGAAAACCGCCAAATCCAAATCCGCCGAAAAGTGCCAAAAGTGAATCATCCATCATTGGGTCTAGGGGCTAGGGCTTCCAGGAATAGTTCCAGCCATTAGAGACAGCATATATTATTGGAGAATAAGAATTAGAGAGTGGTGCATCCGGTTAGACGGTTGGCAGATCTGGCGCCTAGAGATCAGCTGGGTTCTCGGATCATGCTCGATGACGCCTACCAAATTCGAGACGTGCTCATGAATATTTTACGTGCGACTATAAATTAGATTTGATTGCGGTTATATCATTGACTTGGCCCCATCTCCATCTCCATCTCCGTCCCCAGTTGGTTAATTTAAATTAATTATTGTATGCTAATTCACAGCATAAGCGCTAAGAGCAGACAGGTTCTGGTTCTGGCACCGCTTGGTTCTGCCACTGGCCTCCAGCCGCTATTCACACCTTCCAATGACTGCGACAATGTCTGACTGTTTCCCTTCCTTTTTCCCCTTTGCAGGTAAGCTCTGTGATCCTGGTGGTCCTGGCAGCGATCGCAAGTGCTGTTCCAGCTCCAGCTCCCCAGCAGCAGGAGGTGCCCCACGCCCTGCTGGACATTGAGACGCCCAACCAGTTCAGCTACAGCTCTCCGCTGGCCCAGCCCGATAGCCTGAAGTCCAGGCCGTACTTTGACTTCCTGAGCACACTCTACGCCCACGATTCGGCCAAATCGAACCTGTTCCGGCCGTACGGCCGCCAGCGCCGGGATGTGGATGCCAAGAAGCTGGATCGTCCGCGTCGGGCCATCGTCTTCCGGCCGCTGTTCGTGTACAAGCAGCAGGAGATCCGTAAGCAGGAGATCAAGGACAGGAATGCCCAGAGGCGCCACGATCTGAACCGCCTGCAGCGCCTGTAGTCCTGCCCGCTGCACAGCCTCACAGCCTCCAGTGTGTGTCCATCCAGCCAACCCGGGACGGGATGTTGGCCATCTACAGGGTCCTCTAGCACTTAGCCTTCCACTGTGTCCTAGCCTTAAGTAATGCACTGCAGCACGACGAGAGAGCACTCATCGCTATATTATGTATACTCCATTCGCACCGCCTCACCACCACCCACATCCTCGTAGCCCTAAGTCCAGATGTTTGTTATGCAATTTGTTATCGCGACGTTTGATTAAAGCTAACAAAACTGATTTTGATACGAGCAGCGGTTTCTTTCGGGGGCCATCCAAGCGGGGATTTGTACAAGCTGTTATCGCCATTACTGAGTAAGTAGGAAACAAATAATAAGAAATCTCATGTGACTGGATTAAGATCTAATTTTATTAGAGCTACGCTCCAAAGGTTATCAACCGGATGTCACAAAGGTTTGCTTCTGTATATAAAATGTATGGTTTATGGATCAGGTTCTCAATTTCCAAATACTAGAATTAGAGTGCTCATGAAGTTTTAAAACTGCAGTTAATATCTTAATTCATTAAACACATTAGTTCTCATTCGCCCCACACGATATTCTCGATCCAGTCGGCGTAGAGATGGACCTTGGTATAAACACTCGGCAGACCCTGGACGCCGCACACCAATCCGTAGGAGGTGACGCCAATCACTTGCTTGAGGCACGAGTACGAGGGATGCTGTACGAAGACGGGTCCTCCGGAATCCCCGTAGCAGGTATCCGAACTGCTGCTCTTGGACCCCGCACAGAGCTGGGTACGCACATCGATCTTGTGCTCCAATTGCTCACTGCACTGCTGCTCCTCGAAGCGATCCAGGGTGACCTTGAGGAGATGAGAAGAGGCGCGTCCGCCCTCTGAAGTTGCTCCCCATCCGGCAGCCGTTACCTGGCGATACTCATTTCCGCTGGCCGGCGGCAGGCAGGCGGGCGCCACATACTCGTTGAAGGTCGCCTCCCTGTCCAGTTCCAGGAGAGCGATGTCGTTGAAGCGGCTTCCCGTGTCATCGTCCTCGCCGTAACCGGGATGCACTACATAGTTAGCCACCAGAAAGTCCTGTGGTTGGGCATCGTCCGTATTGCTGTTGTAGTCCAGCTCTCCCAGTCTCACCACATACTTGGGGCAGTCGTAGTTGGGATCCAGGCGCTGCGCCTTCGTTCTGGAATGAGTCACAATAATATTATTTTATGTAATAACTTAAAGAAAGAAAAATTTTGTAGAAACTCGATACAAATAAATGGCAAGCAATTAAATTTAATGGAAATTTCCGCCTTCTGAATTTCAGCTAAGCAAATGTTTAAAACATGCTGCTTTTCGGATTGCTTTTGGTTTGTATAACAACATTTTGATATAGCTCTTAGATGAAGTAATTTATGGGCTTAACACAATGGAGTTGACCAGAAGAATTTTATTAGCTAATCGAATGCATAATAAAGCATTTATTTTGTTTGCTTTGAACTGAATTTCAAGTAAATAATTAAAACGCCAAGTTAATTGAATTTAAACGTTTTGAAAAGCCTTACTCACTCGCTGGTCTCCAGGCAGTGGGCGGCGGTGAGCACGAACTTGGGATGGATGAGGGTGCCACCGCAGTCCCAGTCGATGTGGGAAGAATTCCTCTTGCGCTGCCCCAGCAGCGCCATGAAGGGGAATTCGCGGCCGGCGGCCTTGGCGCCACCCACAATAAAGGGCGTGGAACGGCAGGAAGCTCTTATCTCGTTATAGCGGCGACATTCTGTGTGACGAAGATTGAAACTGAAACTTAGCAGCACATTCTTAATTAAAACAATTGATTTAGCTTATTTTTTTGTGTAACTGACCCCTCTCAAACCTCCTCAGCCTGTCGCTGGCGGAGAATGGCTGCGCCTGGCTTTGCATATTAAGTGGCACAGGGCAGCAAACAATGTCGTTGAACTCGTCGCAATATTTCACGTAAGCTCCGATCGAAGCCAGGTTATAAAATATGACCGGGCACTCGCTTAACTCCTTGCACTCCCCGGTACCATTGTCGCAAAGTTCCGATAAGGTATGACCGAGGAATACTCCCAAAATCCAGAGAGTCCCGAGCAGCACTCGCATTTTGGCTGGTGACGCGCTTTGAACTGAACAAAATCCAACTCCCGAGTCGAGCTTGAGCTGACTGATAAGCAGAGGAGCGGCATTTCTCTTTGGGGTTTTTTTCCGAATCCGATGTTAATAAATCTGAACTTAAACCGTGATATTTCCTTCAAGCTTGGAACTGGTTACTAGCTAAATATTTCTGAAATCGCATTTTGAAATCAACAGCTGAAATTTTAAGTGTGACTGCACTCTGTGCTTTAATAATACCATTTGTGTCCAACTGCATTTAAGATATATGGAGTATGTCGTATGTCTATTATTTGCCATAATGTTATTATAATTCATATTTTATTGTTTTAAATGCCAATAGTTGAAAATACATGCATCCTTTTCACTCTCTTTTATTCTTCCTCTATAGTTTAGTTTTATTTTCCTACTTTAAAGAATATTCTTATTGAACAGGGACAAAATTCAACAGGTTTGCACCATAATATGTGCATTTTGTCGAAAATTTGCATTTGTCTTACTAATTGAAAACCATATGCTGCATTTTGTCGCATACTTCTTAATATATAATTATGAATTGTCTGAAATCGAAAACCAAAAAATATTAAGTGGCAGGCCATCTGAAAAAGAATAAAAAGGGGTGTGTCCAGCGTACGCACGACAGAAGTGAAACTTCTAGTATTCCTCTTTCTCTCATCATTTCATTATCTCTTATTTTCTGTCTTAGGTTAGTTTGAAGATTAGAGGTTTAATAATTCAAGGACGAAGCATGGATTTTTGTATCTAATATTTTCTTATAGATGAATGACGATCGATTAATGTATAGTTCCAAAAATGTTCAATTTATTTACAAGTATACAATATTACATAAAATTACAAAGAAAATACAATGACAATTTACCTATCATGTGACATTTTCATTATCAATTTCATGAATATCATTTTCTAATGTCGTGATAATTGGGTTATGGTAACTAAAGTGCGAGATATATACATGAGCACTCAAATCCTTAATGAATCGTGCAAAAACTGCATCGATTGTTGTCCCGTGTCTAGTTGTGCTAATGTTCCTATCATTTACAATATCCAAATTGAGGGTGTTTTTGAAAAAGTTCAAAATCTCAACAGATTCTTCCCTCGCGAAAATAACATTAAATTCTCCCGAAATAATCACAGGAATTTCGTGATATTTCTTATTCAATAACCTCGAACCATCCTCTGTGTATGGCAGAAGCACGTGGTGGATAAAATCTTTGATATCTGTAATCGATTTACCTGGTGAGATATAAATTGACACCATAATAATTTTTTTCCCATTAGCCAGAGAGCATTCTGCAGCACACAAATCCCCAACGGAGGATGTATGACTGTATGTATCCAAATTGAGGGTGTTTTTGAAAAAGTTCAAAATCTCAACAGATTCTTCCCTCGCGAAATTAACATTAAATTCTCCCGAAATAATCACAGGAATGTCGTGATAATTGGGTTATGGTAACTAAAGTGCGAGATATATACATGAGCACTCAAATCCTTAATGAATCGTGCAAAAACTGCATCGATTGTTGTCCCGTGTCTAGTTGTGCTAATGTTCCTATCATTTACAATATCCAAATTGAGGGTGTTTTTGAAAAAGTTCAAAATCTCAACAGATTCTTCCCTCGCGAAATTAACATTAAATTCTCCCGAAATAATCACAGGAATTTCGTGATATTTCTTATTCAATAACCTCGAACCATCCTCTGTGTATGGCAGAAGCACGTGGTGGATAAAATCTTTGATATCTGTAATCGATTTACCTGGTGAGATATAAATTGA
>VNJO01000065.1:0-12118 GCA_008042535.1 Drosophila tani
GGGCAGTAAAATATAGAAATATTATAAAACCACTTTTATCAAAATCATCGAATGTTGAGTCTACTCCCAAAACCACCAACTCAATTGTATCTGGATCTGGATTCATGAAACTTGATATGAGGAAACCAAGCTATGTTTATTGGGATGATCCGAATGAGCTAGTAGAACGACTACAACTCTTAATTGCCTCTCAATCAGCGGGACATACTAATCACACAAATGAAATTACATCGATAATTGAAGAATTGAGAGAGGCTCAAATTATAGATTAAGTTAGTATATATTTACGTGTTTATATTCAAATGAAATTATAATCATCATGTCCGTTGACAAGTTTGGACATTATATAAGTGATAAGCAGAATTCTAACCACTTAAAACAATATGATAAAACTATTTCAGGACTCTTCATTGATACTGTTGGGAACTTTAATATACAACAAAAACGAATAAAGAATGGTGTCAAACCAAAAGAGAACACAGATCTAGTAATCAAAGAATATGTTGACAACTCCATTAATAATTTTAGAGATTCAATGTTGTTACAACACCTGATGTCAAAACTGTGGATATTGAAGAAAGATTAGACAGACTTGAGGTAGTTGAGACAACCATTATCGAAAAATTTACTCGTTCTAAATAATTTTAGTGTATTAAGAAAATCACTATAATAAAGTATTCCCAAACCATAACTTATATTTTTATTATTATTTTTATATATATTTATTTTGTATATTTTTGTATTTATTTTATTATTAATATTATTTTTTTGTTTTTTAGAAATAATTATGGGTAGACGGGGAATTATTAATGAATTAAACGCTCCCTCACTTAAACATTTTACACTACGTAGAGTAATTACAAAGGGAATTAATGACTTATGGCAAGCCGGCTTGGTTGAATTGGGGAGGTATGCCCCATCAAATAATGGATATCGCTACCTACTAGCAGTAATAGACACATTCTCCAAATTTGCTTGGGGAGAAACTATAAAATCTAAAAAGGCAAAAGACGTTGCTCTCGCGATGGATAGAATATTCAAATCAGAATATTCAACATATACAAACTGATGATGGAAGTGAGTTTTTT
Source organism: Drosophila tani (assembly GCA_008042535.1). NCBI lineage: Eukaryota > Metazoa > Arthropoda > Insecta > Diptera > Drosophilidae > Drosophila > Drosophila tani. The sequence continues at coordinate 1,089 of VNJO01000065.1, forward strand.
AATACTATTTTTAATAGGTTAATGAAACGAAATGGAATCAACCACTATTCATCATTTAGCACTGTAAAGGCGTCAATTGTAGAACGATTCAACAGATCATTAAAAGAACTCATGTGGAACGAGTTTTCTTACAATGGGACTTATCAATGGATTGATATGTATAAAGAGTTGATTAATGTTTACAACAACATATTACACCGAACAATTAAAATGGCTCCCTCCAATATAAACAGCGAAAATGAGAATAAAATCTTGAAAACCGTCTATAATAATATAAAAATGTTTACTGGTAGCAAACTGAAGATTGGAGATAATGTTCGAATCAGTAAATACAAGCACGTGTTTGAAAAGGGTTACACTCCTAATTGGACAACTGAAATTTTTAGAATAATCAAAGCACAGAATACTTATCCAACAACATACTTACTAGAAGAGTTAAACGAAAATCCAATTAAGGGATTCTTTTATAAACAAGAAGTGAAAAAAAAAAATTTTCCACACACTTATCTAGTTGAAAAAGTACTAGAAAAGAAAGTTAATAAGGCTCTTGTACGATGGTTGGGTTTTTCCAAATCCAATGATAGTTGGATTGATAATTGATAATAATCTGAAATTTTGTAATTAAATAAGTACAAGAACATCAATTTTGTGTTTTGTTTTTTCTTTATTTAACATAACAACTTTATTCTTAAATTAGTATTATATACTGTTCGAGCAACTTATTAATCTAACGTAAAACTAAATTTGGATCTATTGAAATACCCCACATTGTAATTTATCTAATGCTTTAAATCATCCGTTAAGAAGGAGCTTTCACGCTCACCAAGCCGACATTGTAATAGACAAGCGCAAGAGGCGAGCAGTCAAATAAAGTTAGTCAAAGCGAACACTACTTTTTGATTCTGGTGGTTGCAACCAACAACAACAACAATCTTTGGACGATTTGGGACCTGCACAAGGGCAGACCCAACCTTTAATCGTGTCTGCATTGGAGCAGGACGAAACATTGGCGACCGTGACAGGACCTGCAGTCCTTCTGGAAGGACCACATCGTGGGATTAGACGATATTCAGTGACACCGTGGGACTTCGTTGGAGTTTGGAGTCGGGCGGACATAACCCTACATAACCTTTGGATACATGCAGGGATATACATACTCTACATACATACATAAATGTGAACCCGCCAATCGTAAGCTTGACCTATCAAGTATAAAACTCGCACCATATCCANACCCGGTAAGTTTTCCAACTCAATAATTTGGCTGTGCCAAACTCTTGATTGTGCTTTTAGACTGGACAATGATCACTCAATTTCAATTTGAATCGTTTTATATTGACCTGTTGCAAGAGTTGAAACTCCATCTTCACATATTTTTCTCTTATCATCTTTGTTATCTAATGTGACTTTTGTTAGTTTTATTGTGCTTATTTCATGCCCTCTAGATCTAAACATGTACATGCTATCACTTTTTTGTTGTCCTGTGAACAAACAATTTTTATATGCTTCAAACGTTATTTTTTCCAAACAACTTCTTTTAACTCCCTTGTTCCTCTTTACACACTTATCGTTTAGGAACGTAATCCAACAAACTCACTCATCGATCTACCCTGTAATTCATCCTTAAAATAACCTAATTGCTTTTTATTACACCTGTTAAAATTATATAGTGTAGCCAATTCATCTGGATACTCAGATGTGTCAAATTTGGAATCGACATCATCTCGAATGTCTGCATATATATCATTCGTTTTTATTGAGTAAATAAATGAATCAGTGTCCTCTAGATCTAAACATGTACATGCTATCACTTTTTTGTTGTCCTGTAAACAAACAATTTTTATATGCTTCAAAAGTAATTTTTTCCAAACAACTTCTCTTAACTCCCTTGTTTCCCTTTACACACTTATCGGGTTCACTAGATGAATTTTGAGATGTGTAGGCATACATTTTGGATCGTAGTCCAACAAACTCACTCATCGACCTACCCTGTAATTCATCCTTAAATAACCTAATCGCTTTTTATTACACCTGTTAAAATTATAAAGTGTAGCCAATTCATCTGGATACTCAGATGTGTCTAATTTGGAATCGACATCATCTCGAATGTCTGCATATAAATCATTCCTTTTTATTGAGTAAATAAATGAATCAGTATCCGTATAATTTAACTTCAATGCATCCTTAAATTTTGGTTTCATGTATGCATAATGAAAATCATACATTTTCCACTTCGATAACTCCAAGACTATGAAACCTAAGTACGTTGGTTTATCATAAAAATTGGATAATCTATTCATTTGAATAGCATACATGTGATCACTAAATTTTGTGGCACTGTGAAAATTTGATTTTGCTATTAAGTTTTTGGCACATAATCGAGGACGTCCACCTCTTGGACCTACAGGTGGGGCTTCCCATTCCGTAACTATGTGAACGTCTAAGCGTTTGGAAGAGTCCTCAAGACATTTTCCATAAACAGCATTGTTTTATAATTTAAAAAAATCTTTTTCAAAATTGTTCCTAGCCCTTGTTCTATGTTCGGTGTTTAAATCAATATACTTTTTAAGCCATGCCTCCTGTTTAAATTGTAAAATGGTGTGCATTTTTTTTACTTTTAATCCATTTATCGTACATTGTTGTAATGATCTAATGTGAATTATATATTTTTGAAGTGAAACTTCTTTAGGCGCGTTATGGATTATCGGGGACGGAGTAAAACCGATTCATGAAACGAAACGAACGTCACGAAAATGCGCGAGGTTTTGTCCCTCTCTCACCGCTGGCGAACGATCTTCCTCTCCTCTTCTATCCTCTCTCGCTCTCAGCGCGCTAGCACAAAGTTGAGAGGGTAAAAATCTAAAAATAGAATGTGCATGTGAGCACGTGTGTGTATGCGTACTTGAGCGAGAAGACGCTTTTTAAGCCGAAAACATTTCTGTGACAAAACAAATTCATTTACAGAAGTAGAAAAAAGAATGAGAGGTGGAAGAGGTGAGAGGGAAGTTCAAAAGAACTTCTGATTGAACAGGTTGCATACAGATATTAACAGGTTAAGGATGCATTAACTATTTTTGATTGGCACCATAATTCTTATCCATCTTTTTCGACCTGGAAATGAAAATATGTAATGTGTCTTCTTCTTTATCGGTTTGTTTACTTTTGAGAGTCAAGAGCTGTGCGCTGCAACAGAGTCGCAACAACATTTCGTGACCTCTGAATTTAAGCGGCAGTCTAAAAAGGCAAATTTTTGGTTTCCTACAGTATTTCAGTGTTAAAAATGAGTGGTGACGAGATAGAGGTGATGAACACATCAGTGTCACAAGAGGAAGTAAGTTTGTTTATCATAAACATTGGATAATTATCCAATTATCTATTCATTTGAATAGCATACATGTGTTCACTAAATGTTGTGGCACTGTGAAAATTTGATTTTTCTATTAAGTTTTTGACACATAATCGAGGACGTCCACCTCTTAGACCTACAGGTGGGGCTTCCCATTCCGTAACTATATGAACGTCTAAGCGTTTGGGAGTCCTCAAGACATTTTCCATAAACAACGTGTTTAATAATTTAAAAAAATATTTTTCAAAACTATTCTTAGCCCTAGTTCTATGTTCGGTGTTTAAATCAATATACTTTTTAAGCCATGCCTCCTGTTTAAATTGTAAAATGGTGTGAATCTTTTTCACTTTTAATCCATTCATCATACATTGTCGTAATGATCTAATGTGAATTATATATTTTACTTTATCACGGAGATCGGCTATTAACTTTTAAACTTTTGAATTTTCGGATGGAAGTTTGTTGGCTGGACAGAAAGGTAGATCATTATGTAAATTGTGCAGCGAGTATGGACATTTCAAGACAACCTCTAGAAAATATCCATACTCGCAGCTTTCTGAAATATTTTCTACATTAAATGTCTTTACTTCTGTTTGCTCTAACCATTTGAACTCCCCATATGGAAGCTTTTCTGACATAGCCCACCCATATAGATTATTAGCATCTACATATAATGAAAATTCGGATTGTTTAGTTGGATCAAAATCTTTTAAGTATTTGTGATTGGCTTTTGTATACCTATGACTACTTTGAACCAATCCGCCTCGAATACCACTCTGAATATAATTTATTATATCAATATCTGAGAGTATTTCGAGGTTAATTGCTGTTGTTTTTAACATAGCATCCCATGATAAACCTGGAGTTGTATAGTAATGAGCTGGATCGAGCTCATAAATATTTAAACAAATTTTTCTAAAGTTTTGGAAAACGTCTGTTAGTAATAAAACATCAGTTTTCAAATATAGCTCCAAATCATTTTTAAGTGTTTGACAATTGAAATGATTCCACACTTGAGATGCGTGGGTGTATTCCGATTCAGAACATTCAGTCTCTGTCAAATTACTATAAAAACTGATTCTTGGTGGAAGACAAGTTTCCTCTAGTTTTTGAGTAGAATCCAAATATTCATAAGGAAATAAACCTTTTCTACGAAGTAGAGTGAAATCGGTGATATTTGTAAATTGTGATTTCAACACATTAAAATTATCTTCATTTAAATTACTTGCAAAAGTGTCTAGACTAGAGGGTATGAATCTGAGAGTGTCTAAAAATCTTATTTCGAATTTATTTGCTCCCAAAAATTAACTGTTAACATTAAAAATATAATACTTATAATAATCTTACCCCGAACCAGATAGGAGAACTTTTCAACGATATGCTCCGTCTCATATCGAATGGGTTAGGGTGAAGATTTACAAACTAGACAATAAGTAAGACAGAATATTAGATACATTTAATGACAAGGATGTTTCAGAGGATAACACATGATAATTTTCGTTATACAACTGGCACAGAATACGAAATGGGTCATGGGAGTCAAAATGTAATCGGCATATCTCCAGAAAAATAGGGCGAAACTGTTGAGTGCTTCTGGCAGGAACTGCAAACTTAATGTTGTGTAGCAACGAAGCAGTCGACTCGGCCATTAATTAATTTATAAAGGATTTACATGTTCGACGGTCTTGCAGTGTCGGCAAGTCCAAAAGCCGCAATCTGCTCGTGTACGAGGGAAGACGCAGATGTTGTGCCCAATTTAAAACCCCTCAAAGCAAACAAAAGAAATTGCTTCTGCACCGATTCGATAAGTTCTTGATATTTTGCATACTGGGGTGACCATAAGCATGCGCAGTATTCGAGCAAAGGACGAACTAGCGAGATATAGAGAAGTTTAGCGGTATAGGGATCATCGAACTCTTTATCCCAACGTTTAACAAACGCTAAAACGCTTTTAGCCTTTCCTACTAAGATTCCTATGTGATCAGAAAAATTTAACTTGTGGTTAAATAGAACACCAAGGACTGATATACTAGAAATACGCTCAAGAAGGTTTGGCCCTAGAAAGTAACTCGACACGTGTAGATTAGTCCGATAGAAGGACATAATACTACACCTGGAGTGGTTTAAATTAAGTCCGTTATTAACGCACCAGGATTGAAGACGGATTAGGTCTTTTTGCATCAAAACGTGAGAATCTTTGTTTTTAATGTGCATACAAATTTTAACGCCGTCAGCATACATTAAAGTTAATGATTCCTCAATTACAGAGGGTAAGTCATTGATAAATAATCCAAAGAGCAGTGGTCCTAAGTGACTACCTTGCGGAACTCCCGAAGTGACGAAAACATTTTTAGAAAGAGACCTGTTAAATATGACTTTTTGGGTGCGATTAGATAAGTAACTTTCGATCCAGCTTACTAGATTATTGGGAAAACCAAGCGGAGTTAACTTTTTTAGCAGTAGATCGTGATTTACTGAATCAAACGCCTTGCTAAAGTCAGTGAATACAACGTCGACTTGAAACTTTAGTTTAAAGCCGTTTCTAACGAAAGATGTCAATTCTAAGAGGTTGGTTGTTGTGGACCGACGTTTCATGAAACCATGCTGAGATGGTGACATTAACGACAAACATTGATGTTGTAGCTGCGAGGTGATAATGAGCTCGAGCAGTTTGGGTATAGCACAGAGTTTTGCGATACCTCGATAATTATTGATGTCCGACCGACTACCTTTTTTTTTTATTAAGTGGTATAATAAATCATTCTTTCCAGATTTCAGGTAGAGAGATATGATGTAAAGACACTTGGAAAATTCTAGCAAGAGGTTTTGACAAGGTAGTGGCGCAATGTTTCAGAATACAGCAAGGAATTTGGTCAGGGCCCGCGGAATATGACGATTTCACCAACTTAAGATTTTCCAAAACAATTTATTCATCTATAATTGGCATAAATATACTATTGGAGCTTGGCAGAGAGTATGGGTAAGATGTGGAAATATTAAACGAATTTGAAGAGTATGTGGTTTGAAAAAATTCTGAAAATAAATTAGCGATACTAGCATCACTGCTAGCGACAGAGTTATTGTAATAAAGAGATGTAGGAAAAGCTGAGGATTTTCTTTTAGAGTTAACAAAAGAATAGAATTGTTTGGGATTATCCTTAAATTCAATTTTACATCGGGATAGATAGTTTTGATAGCAGTAAAGTTTGACTTTGCAAGTAAATATTTTGAATTGACTATTCAATTCTGATCCAGAACTCTTAAATTTTTTAAAGCGTCTATTTTTTATGTTCTTCAAATAAGAGAGTTGACGAGTAAACAAGGGGGGCTGGCATGAAGTCACCCCAGAATTCGAAGACGGAACAAACAAGTCTAGAGCTGAATTTAGCAGACTGTACAAACTAGTTATCAAAATTAAGGGGTCAGAAGCGTAATCAAGAAAGGACCAATCAGATTCTTGGAGGTAGTGATTTAATTCGGCGAAGTTTTTTTCCTGAATAAGCGAGTGAATCTAGGTCCGTTATCAGCTGGAGGTAATGATGACAAAGAAATTTCGAAAACAATTTCGAGAGTAGGATGGTATATATTTATATTTTGAAATGGAAATATATAATTCCTTATTCAAAGGAATTACTTTAATTTCCCCTTCGGTCTCTCCCAGTTCTTTCACAAATAAATTGACATCATATTTTGAAAAGTTGTGAAAGAATACGGGAATAAAATTATTTGTTTTCAATTTGAGATTGCACTTATTATGAGCTGCACCTCGAAATCTACCTGTGAAGTGCCAATGGTCTCTCACTCTATCATTTCTCAAAATACCCTTGCAGATGTGGCAATTGAGAGCCTCATCAAAATCATGTAAATCCCGTGTACTCATTTGGATTGGAAACACATCCTTCATGTGATTTTCATATAACTCAGATAAGTCGGACGTTAGAGTATCAACAAAAGTGCGACTCACATTCCCCCCGTTTTCGTTACAAACTTATCTAATCATGAGTCAAATGTACACTTTGTATAGTATCAAAATGCTACAGGTATATGCTTATTAATAATTTGTGATCTATCACTTACATTCGTCGTAGTGGGTTCCAGCATACACTCAAAATCAGCGTAAACAATAAAAGGCACCTCCAGGTGTCGATGATAGTTGGAGAAGTTGAGCACCATCTTATCTGGGTTGGGAGAGTTCTTTGTCACTTTAGCACATCTCTCTCTATGTCGATCAAATCTCTCTGAAGTGGTTGAGGCTTTTAGACATTTGTTGCAGAACGAACGTTTCACACGCTGATTTCCTATTTGTTTTAAAAGTAGACTGTAATTAAAGAAATCGAATTAGTTTTTTTGAATGTTTTATATTTTTTAATGATAGTGCTTACCGTGAAATATTTTTTATCCACACATAGTGGCCACGAACGTCAGCTGATGGTCCATCGATGAATAATAAATTTATGTGGAGATTCCTTTCCACTTCATCACATTATAGTGGTCCAAACATTGAGTTTGTTTCCTCATTACAACCAAAGACATTTATACTTATGTGTTGGTTTTGAGCAACAAACTTCTTTATTTATCGAAGTTGCATTGGACAGATTATTCCAGTGAAATCGAGTTTGATGTTATCTCCAATAAAAATTATAGGTGATGTGATATCCACTCTGTATGTTGAACATCTCTGAGGCTTTGATGAAGTTGAGATAGATGATAATATTGCCCACTTAAAGCAGAAGACGTCACCATTCTCAAAATTTATGACTGCCTTTCTCGCTTGTAGCTTCGATGATAGCTTAAAATGTTCAGATCCTTTCAAGGGATCACTTTAACACATTCAACTGCACTCTGATTATTCGGATCAGTGTCCATCCACTATCCTTCTCCTGGAACTCATCCATTCTTGCCTTTATGATGCTGACATGGGAATCAAAAAGTTTCTCTAAATTAGATCCTATCGTAACCAGATTCATTTTAGACTGGAACGATTTTGTGTCTACTTGAGTACCATGTTCTTTAACTAACATGTACTCAGCAAAAAGTTCAAAATTGACTTTTGATGATGTGTGGGCGCTCAATACCCTTTCCAAATGAGGGAGCAGAGCTTGACCCGCTTCTTTTAAAAATTCATCAGGAATTCTAACAGCGGCTTCCTTATTCATAAACATATAGTGGAGGATACGTCCTTTGAATCCTTCACTTATCTGCTTTACCGCACCATTCACCGGCTTGATTACACATATAGATTATGTATATGTATATTTATATTATAAATAATATTCACTTTTCAACTCCGGTTTTTATCTTAAAATATGGTTTAAACTCTGCGACGATTTTAAGTGCTTTAGGTATATGTATATATTTGTGTTTTATTTTTTGTTTATTTTGAATGTTTATATTATAACCAAATTTCACTTTGTAACTTTATGTTACAAAATCCTTTGCGAGGATTTTAAGTGTTTTAGGTATATGTATATGTTTGTGTTTTATTTTTTGTTTATTTTGAAGGTTTATATTATAAACAAATTTCACTTTGTATCTTGGAATTTATTGTTAATTTTAACTCTGCGACGATTTTTAGAACTGCGGTGTTACAAAATCCTCTGCGAGGATTTTAAGTGTTTTAGGTATATGTTTGTGTTTTATTTTTTGTTTATTTTGAAGGTTTATATTATAAACAAATTTCACTTTGTATCTTGGGATTTATTGTTAATTTTTTTTTTTTTTAACTCTGCGACGATTTTAAGAACTGCGGTACGACGGTATTGTTTGGCGGACAAACTAGAAGTGATTGGTAATAACAAAGAGTATAAATGTATAGAGGGGACATCTCATACAAAAAAATCTGTTCTATGGCGGGTTCCAGCGGTAGAACCCGCATTTCAGCCGTGGAACCCGCAATGCTCGATTCTAGTTCAAATCTGGTCGGCCGGTGCCTGCTTGCCGTTTAGCCCAGTGGATAAGGCATCGGACTGTCAATCTAAGGTGCATGGGTTCGAGTCCCACTTAGACTTTCGATTTTAATTTATTTTTTTTTGCTTTTTCTTGATATGTAATTTATTTATAATCAACTGTGATTTTTTGATGTTTATTCGATTTTTATTAAGTTTTTCGAAGTTTTTTATCTTTTGGTTTTAGTCTTTGGTTTTTCTGTATATTTTATGTTGTTCTTGTGCTTTTTTTATATTTTAAGTTGTTTTTGTGTATTTTCTAGATGTTGGATTTTTGTTGTTTATGTATATTTGAACATGTATGGATGTACTTTATAAGTTTCTTCTTGTGTTGGCTACGGCTGCGTCTCGACGGAGCCCCAATCTGCATAAGTTTATGGTGTGGCACACAGAGAGATTGTCCACCTGTGGCGACGTTGGGAGTCCTCGGGTTGGCGATCTGTTTCCCAGAGTCCCAAATAAAAGGTCCAGAAAATTCCAAAGTGTGACTCTTAATTTTAATGAGGTTAAATTGAATATGTTGAGAGAAAGGGCACAGAGGGTACGTCCATCTCTTTTGGCTATCGCTCGCAGACTTGTTCTTCGGCGTGCATTTCATTGCCGACCACGCTGCCAGCTTAAAACTTTAATATAATACATAAGCAAAAATAACTGTGATCGCGCTCAGTGTTCCGTACTGAGAGCGAGGGACAAAGAGGAATGTGTATAACTAGAGCGCCTCTCCAGTGAGCGCGCTTCCAGTGCGTGACGTCATCAGGGCTGCAGGCGATTCTAGTGTAGAGAATCGGAGCAGTCCAAACACTTCTTGTTTTTTAACTTTTTCTGTTTTATCTTTTTTTTTTGTTTCTAGGGCTTTTATGTGTTTACTTCTTATAAATAAAATTAAGAAAAATATGTTAATTGTTTTTAGCAAAAAAAAAAAAGAAAACTAAAATCAAAATTTAAGTCGAGGGATAAGTTATTTTAATTGTAATTTTTATTTATTTTTTTTAATGTTTTTATAATTATTTTTTTTGTTTATTAGTGTTTTTTTTGTTTTTTGTTTTCATTTTATATGATATTGATTGTAGGGGTAAATATTAAAAAACAAAAGTGTTAAATTTAAACTAAAAGAAAAAAAAAAAGAAAAAGATGCCCTGGCGAGGAATCGATCCCTCATCGACATCGTTGACCAACGCTTTAACCAGCACGACTATGGACTTAGTTACAAATGCAGTGGAAAAAAACCTTTTTGGACTTTTAAAGTCTTTCGGCTCTCGCTTAATCAAAATCAAATATGAAATTTGGTCTGAAATGTGTTGCCGGCGTTTGCTCACACATACACACAAAACCCATATACACTTATGCATTTTGTGTATAAACGAAATCTAAAAATAGAACACAAGCAAATGCCCCCCTTTTCCCCGCGCCAACAAGCGTACAGCAGGCAAAGCTGCCCAGATGCACTCTCTATATACATTTATACTCTTTGGTAATACTCATGGACTCTGGTCACCGCTTTTGACCAGCTAATTGTTTACCATTTGGGATTCGGTTTTTGCATACAACGTAAAACCGCATTGATATACACTTTTATCAGATTGAGCCATTTGACTAAAAGGGCTTTGACTGTGATAATTGTTTCGGTGATATGCATGTGGTATGAGTGAGTCATCGAAATTGCTTGGATGTTGAGCGAGGAATCTTTTCATCCATTGCTCATTCCGTTGTGCACCTGAGTACAATTGTGTACACCTGTG
>VNJO01000066.1:0-19969 GCA_008042535.1 Drosophila tani
GCCCGATTTTGGAACATCTGTTACATTTTACATTTTTCGCTGGACTAAGCAAACTATTTGAGTCATGATCATTTCGGCCACATCTGCCGCACTCTACGTTGGTGTTGTTCCATTTAGACGTGCGCGATGCAATCTTATTGACCATAGAGCCTGAGCATCCACTTGATGACGTTGACGACATTGATTGCGTTTGCTTGCCCACCTGTTCCTCAATTAGACAAGCAGATATGACTCCATCCAAGGGCTGTTCAGTTGACAGCAACTTTTTCTTCAGCTCAGCTGGTACCCAAGAATCAATTAGTTTATCCTTGAGACAGATCTCTTCTATTTCTGTTTTGGAAGTACCAAAATTACACTTCCTGACCTGCTGACGCAATCTCATAAGAAACTCGGTGAAACATTCTCCATCCCGCGGAGGCATGCCACGGTACAAATGTCGCTCAAATACCGAATTGCGTATCGGCGAAAAATACTCACTTTATTTATTCACCAAAGGTGTAAACAAGGTGCTCTCCTCCGAAATGTAAGAGAGCATCGCCCCTTGCAAGCTATAAACAATAGACTGAAGATGTGAGCCTCCCAAATCCAGAAGCTTATTACGCTTTTTAAGAGTCGAGGGGATCTCTTCGCTGTCCGCATATTTGTTAAATGCGCGCAACCACACCTCCCTTTCTTAGCGCCCGAGTGATTTGTCGATGCTATTACATAGAAATGGCTTGTTTTCATTTAATTTTTGTTTTTAAAGTCCAATTTGCGATTGTGTTAAAGTCTGGACTTTGTGGTGGTGTGTCAATGACTTTTCCGCAATTGTAGAGTAACCACATTCTCCCCATATTGGCCGTATACTTAGGGTCATTATCTTGAAAAAATTTTGAATTTGGTTGGTTTCCATTTGCATTTTTATTTTATAATATTAAAAAAATGTTAGCTTAACTTTTAATTCTTTATTTTATTACCAACGAAATTTCCAATAAAAACAGGTATCACTCATTCAAAGCTCATAAATTCGATGAAAACACGTTTGCAGGATGTTTGTGCTGCCAAGGTGGCCATACAAAGTAGAGATGGGCATGGACAGTGTTTTACCGTGTCACATCGGGCCACGATGGGCGCCTGCGTGTTCGTGTTTGAAAATTAGTTTGAGTCAAAACATAATCGGCACGATAAAATTCGACACACGAGTGCTGATAAAGAGCCAACTTTTTGCATTTACGTATGCAAAACTAAATATTGTGTTTGTAAATTTTGTGTTTGAGATGCGAACATTATATAGTTCGATCAGATTCTATTAAAAGTACCCAGAATTTGTACAGTACAGAATAGTTTTATTTCAAACAGAAACACTTTAATATTTAAAGTGGTATATATTTTTAATACTTGTAAAAACCGCTGTAAATGTTTGTCATTTTGTTAAGGGTGTTCTTGTTTATAATGTACAATTTAGTCAGAATTTCCTATTCTAATTTACCATCATTTACTAGAATAGAACGTTTAAAAAAAAAAACGTTTGCTTAGTACTAAACACGTTAATAGTTTCAAGACATGGTCAAACATTGTTTGACATTTAAGTTTCAATAACATTTAACAATATTTAAAAAGAGAAGGAACGCTTTGATAATATTTATAATCGAAAATCGTATCCAAACGCCTGCTTTTTTTTTATCAACTTTGTTTTTTTTGTAACCAGTTTAGTTTGGTATGTTGCGGCTTTACTGTTGATGACGTCCCCGATCATTGGGACTTTGAGGTCCCTGGCAATGTCGACATTTCGTATGAACCATTCTGCTCCTGTGATTTTAACCAGCATCTTGTTCTGGAGCACTCTAATACGATCGAAATTCGTTTTGGCAGCGATTCCATTAACTTGGATTCCGTACCTCCACGTAGTGGCAAGTATGGTTTTATATATCCTAACCTTGTTGTTTAAGCTTAGGTGGTTATTGTCACTTGGACGCTAGGATAGCTTCATGGCCTTTTCTTCTAGTGTGCTTTTGATTAACTTGGTGAGCTTTGCAAACGTTGGTCGAGAGTCTAGGGTCACTCCAAGGTTTTTGTGATCCCTTTTTTGTTCCAGAAGCCGTCTGTGAAGAAATAATCCTCGGAGGAGTCCTTTTTACGTGTGTGTGTCACCACTGCACACTTTGCTGGGTTGATTGAAATGTTCCATTTACAGGCCCAGTTATCAAATTTCTTCAAGTATGTCTGGAGTTTGTCAGTGGCTTTGTAGATGCAAGTGGATCAGTATAAGCTGATGTGTCGTCTGCAAATGTGGCAAGCATCAGATTCTGGGATTGTGATGGCGGGTTTGGCATGCCGTGTGTGAAGAGGCTGTATAGTATAGGTCCTAGGACGCTTCCCTGCGGTACTCCTGCTCTAATCCTTCTTTGTGTTGAGACCGTTCTATCCTGTCTGCCAGACAGGAACGATTTGATGGTTTCAAAGATCTGCGGATTAAGCAGTGTCTTCAACTTAGATAGGAGGCCGTCGTGCCACACCATGTCGAAAGCTTGTTGTATGTCCAAACCACAACATACTGCTTTTTGTGGAAACCATCTAGAATAAATTCAGACACGCGGTGCTGTTGCTCAGGGGTGCCATGCCTGAGTCTGAAACCGAACTGAAGACTAGATAGGGCACTCCTCACATGTGATGTCTCCAGCTTGCCAAAGGTGGTCAAGAGACTGATGGGGCGGTAGCTACTGACGTCTTCTGGGGGTTTGCCAGGTTTCAGGATGCGATCCAGAGTGGATTGTGCCCATGTGCCATCGGCCGTCTTAACAAGATACTTTGGGATAGCTTCCAGAGGGCGAAGTTGGAGTTTGCATCAGCTGTCGCGTTCTCTAGTAACCGGTCTGTTGCTTCAGCTTTAGGTAGCGACAGCTTCTTTCTCACTCTGTTGGAGATAATACGGAACATCCTATTTATCCTAAGATCGTTGGTGCCTTTTCTTGAGAAGCAGCAGACCCTCAACTCATCCGAGAGTTCGCTCCGGGGTCTTATCGGGTGAGGGTTTGATGGTCTGGTTGGGGCAGCAGCTACGGCAGCTCCTCCTATCTTAGCAAGCAGTGTGCTAATCGCAGTGTCCACATCATCCTCCGTGTTTAAGGTTGTGTTAAGCACCAGGGAGTTTGACAAAGACTCCCCAAACACCGGAAGGCTTGAGCCAGGTTTTAAGAGGCTGGCTCTGGCGGCAATCGTGGTTGGAGAGATAGATTGGGCTGCTATCAGCGGCAGGTGATCCGAGCAAAGGTCCTGCTCCTCTCTAATGGTGAGTACATTGCTAGGTATTGACATGTACACAAAGAAGTCAATGCAGGACGGGGTGGCTTCTGCACGTGGTTGGTAACACGAAGGGTTAGCTGTTGCAAGGACTTGGGCTGAGGAGCTTGTTATGGCGTCGTGAAGAGCCCGCCCTCTTCGATCTTGTCTGTAGTTGCCCCACAGTTGATGCTTTGCATTGAAGTCAGCTCCCAGTATGAACTTTTGACCAAGTTTTCTCTCCCAACTTGGTCAAAAGTTCATCCTGGTCAAACTCAGCACTCGTCCAACTGAAAGAAGGTGGCAATTTGGAGCTCGCCACTGCGCGTGGAGACCACGACGGCGGCTAGCTGGATTTCCCTACTTCTGATGGCGTGGAGGTGGTAGTGGGAGATCTCACGCTTTACCAAAACAGCTGCACCTCCTCGACTGGAGTTACTTGGGTGATCTGCTCTGTAGCACACAAAGCCCGCAAGGTTAAAGTGTACTCCTGGGTGTAGATATGTTTCTGCAACAAGCATAATGTCAATGTCATGTTGTTGTGTAAAAATGAGGAGCTCATTTGCATTTAAAGCCAGGCTGCGGGCGTTCCATTACGGGGCACTTTGACGGAGGTCTGACTGAGGGGCACGGCCCTGCAGTTTGATCAGCTTGGCCCGAGGTTTTGGCTTCGTTTTCCCGTTCATGTTGCCGTTCAAGTCATGTTGGTCACGGCACTCAAGTGGACACCGCTTTTTCTCTTGACTCGCTGTCATTACTCCCCTCCGCGTTGGGCTCCTTTTTAGGCCCTGGAGCACCGTTCTAGAATATACCATTGCCAAATACGTAAAGTTTTTTGCAGGTTACACAATTTTTTCCTTCCTCGTTTTCCGAATAGACTTCAAACTCGTGTCTGAAGTAAATCGAAAAGTGTCCGAAAACGCTTATATTGTTTAATAGAATGTTCCTTTTCTGAGGGTTTACAGTGAGTCAGAAAATAGTCAGATTGGACTCAGAAATAGTCCACATAAAGTTGGACCGTTTTTATGTTACTTTTCAGCTATTTTTATTTTATTTTATTATTTAGATAAAATAAATTAATAGGCTTGAGCGGACGTTTTCTGAAAGTTTGTAAAATAGGCTGATAAACATGGAAGTTATTAAACGATAAAGTTTCTGTGTATGCTGTTTTTCTTCTATGTTGAGTGCGCACGTGCTTGTCACTCAACATCTCTAGCAACATGATATATCGCTAGCTGGGCCTTTACCAGTGCACTGTTCGGCACGGCCCTCTCCTGCGGGATAGTTTTTTTTGCAGTCGGCGTCGCGGCTGATCACGCACAGTATGCACAAAAGAGAACAGAATAATCAGTGCAGACAAATTGTAATTGTGTGGCTAGATTTAGCCTTTTTAGCGTTAAAAAGGTTTTAGGTTATAGCTACATTTTTGCCATATTACAATATATTTTAGCTTTTTGTTTTCTCATATGTAGCCACAGAGTGTTCAATTTTCACTCATATGTTAGGTTAGGTTAGGGCGGCGGCTGACACAAGGTCAACCCACTTAGGCCATCACTGGCCCATTGTGATACCGCAATGGATCTTTGATACCCTCTTACCACAAAGTTAGAAAGACTCCCAGCCCGTTTCTCTTATGAAGCCTGCTATTTTCTTCGGGGGGATAGCTGCTAATTCAGCTAGGTTGTGGAGAAAGTATTCTCCTATATACTTTTTCCTGCGCCTGATTAGGGCCACACAGGAGCAGAAGAAGTGCTCTACTGATTTTACTTCTTCCTCGTTTTGGCAACTTCTACAGAAGTCGTTATTGGGGACGTTTAGTCGGGATGCGTGGGCTCCTACGAGCCAGTGGCCTGTGATTGCTCTAATCACAGCTGAGCACTGTGTGCGGTAAAGACTAAAAAGCATTTTTGTGCGTTTGGTGTCAACGTTTTTCACTCATACAAATGCAATGTTGGCATTTGACTGTAGTGGTGCGAACCACAGCTTTAGTGTATTATAGAAAAAGTCAACAACAAATGACTTCACCTATTTCACTAAAGAAACTCTAATATATATAACAGAAAGTGTGTTTTTTTAGATTTTATCTTGTAATCTGGCAACTATACATAACAGAATGGTGCATTTTGCATAACATACACTCGTCCGCATATTTCTGCGTACAGCCCCATAAAAAAACAAAACTTTGACTTTAACGTAAAATAACTCCGCTAATATCTTGCACTGCGAATTAAAAGTGGATTCATTCTATTAGTCATTCATAGAATTATGCGCTTAGCGGTATTCTTATAATAACCATTTTACTCAAACCCTTCTTAAGGGGGGGTTTTTTATATGTTTTTTATGAATGCCCAACATGTTAAGAATATAAAGGCCTAAGTTGACCTCGATCGGAGCAAAAAGAACGTAGTAATGGGTAGCTGAACGGAGGTCACTATATGTTCGATGTATGGGAAGCCAAAACATTAAAGCGCTCTCCTGAAAAGTGTCATTTTCAAAGTCGGTGTACACGATTACTCAAAATCTACTTGACCAATCGTTTTGAAATTTTGCACACCGCTTCTGCACAGTCAGGAATTGAATGTGACTTCAAACTTTCATGAAAAATCGAAAAAAAAAAAAAAAGATAAAATGAAAAACTCAACAGTGATACCTCCGGACAATTATCCTTTAACTAATGCATATTCTAGTTTTCATATCGGACGATTCTGTGGACCGTTAGGATGTAGGATTCGTGGGCTATTTAATATCAGTCACAATGCTTTGGATACCGGGTATCTCCCAGTCGCCGTAGACTCTGCCAAGAGCTTACGTGTATTTTACACCAAAGAAACCATTGACCTTGTTATTGCCTTTAAAAGGTTTAAGAACTCTGGTCTCATCGATTTTAAGCTATGTTAATAAAACTTTGCAAATAGTCTTCTTTCTATTGCAGCTTGTACATATATCGGAACGGCTGAAATCAGACCACTATATCTTATAGCTGCCATAGGAATAAAAAGGCCAAAAAGTCATATTTTTGTTGTTTTTGAAGATATTGCGCTCAAATTAAAAATATGACACTTTAATTATATTATAGCTTTTTAAATTTTCATGAAAATCCGACCACTATATCTTATATCTTGCCATAGAAATGATCGTAAAATTAATGGAAACAAATTTAAAATTCTCTGTTTCTCAAGGGTATACAAACTTCGGCTTACCGAGGCTAGCTTCTTTTCTTGTTGTAAAGCGGTCCCAAATAAGAAGACATTTACATGTGAGTTTTTGTAAGAAACTGATTTTATATAAAACGGTCTCACCTTATATAGAATATTGAATTCTAATCTGGTCGTCTTATCTTCTGAGATCCCAAGCAGGGGTTCAAATTACATGTATGTGTAATATTTGTCAAGTGCCCAAGTGGCAGCTATATTTAAAGATAGGCGCAACTGCGTATATGCATATATTTTTTAACATATACATATTAGAGGTCTGCATGAATAGCAAAAAAACATGTTCGAATGAACAATGCCCAAAATGCATTGAGTGAAATTGAGTGCGAAGCCGAACATGTTTGAGTATGTGAGTTCGCTCGGGTAAGACTCGGTTGCACAACGTTCAAACGAAATTGAATGAGTGGGAATGCCTGAGAATAAGAGTTTGTGTTTTGAGTGCATTCGAATGCCAAACTGGCTTGTTGATGTTTTGTTTTCGACTTGAACGAAATGAAAGCACAATACTATAGGGATGCAAAAACATCGATCTCCCTATCGATAGTATTGATGTTTTTAAAAACGGCGATACATCGATGGTTTTTTCCAACATCGATGTTTTCACTAAAGTTTAAATAAATATAAGTTTAGCAAAGAAATATTTAATTACTATTTGGAGCAATTAATTGGAAATTTTAAATAATTTTAAAAAATCGATGTTTTAGTGATATATCGATGTTTTCAAACATCGATGCATTTGCATCCCTACAATACTACAACTCGAGTAACTCGAGTGTCATCGGCTTTGCCAAATTGTTCATTTTGTTTTAGGCTTTATTTATTCTCACTCATTTTACTGAGTGCCGTATGGAATGAGGCAACACGCACTCATGTTGATGCTCAATCGTATGTGCATCGAACTCACTCAATTCAATTCAATTCGAGTCCATTCAATTCGGCGTATGTTGTGAGTGAAGCCATGCAGACCTCTAATACATATATATATACGTGTTCATGCGTGAACACAACTCATTTCATTAGGTGTATGCTGAAATTGGATTGATCGCTAACGCTACTAGTGTGGGCATCAAACATTTTTCAGAGGGGCTGATTAAAGCGAACGACCCTTCCGTTATCAATATAATTGCAGTTGCAGTTTGCTAACCCTGTACTGGCTATTGTCGACTATATTTGGGATGAACGTATTGCATGCCCCGCGACGTTCCGAGAGTTCAATTTGCCAAACCACGCCCCGATCGTATTGTGATGGCAAGCATGGATCTTGTGGGGCTTGTGGGGCAGTGTATACAGAGGACATATGGACCCTACGAATTACTATTATTTTCCAGACACGAAAGTTTATTCTGCTTACAGTGGAAAGGCTATTGGCTTCCAAAGAGCCCACCCCAAATACCGCGAGCTTATGCCGACAAGCCAGCGTGCCGAACCTAAGTCGCAGCTCCCTCGGCCCACGCTCATTTTGATCATATATATATATGTACATATATGGTTATTTATTAATGTATAAGAGTCCTTACCTTGATCGTCCATAATACTGCTTCTATCCATTAAAAATGGAAGATTGCCACGCATTTTTTCTATATACATATATGTTAGCTGCGTGTCCTTAAAGGGTTGAAACCCATTTGCCATTTCGCAACAAGTGATTCCCAACGAGTATATGTCTACTTTTTCTGAATATCCACAAAGGCTTTGATGTAAAACTTCTGGAGCTGTCCAGTTTAATTCTTTTTCTTTTCCCAACGTAGATCCATATAGAAGTTTTGCCTTTTTCCCGTGTTTAATGAAGGTTTGACAATCACCGAAATTTGATATTGAAGCTTTCTTAGAATTTAATAAAATACGTTTAGCCCTTATTGCTCCGTGAACAAAATTATGAGAGTGAATATATATAAGAGCTGACAATATATCTTTTACGATGAGTGCTATCAAGGTCTCGGGAAATCCTGAAAAAAAACAAATTTTAAATATATATCAATTAAAAGGCGGACTTCTAAGTTAAATTTAAGAAAATCTATTTTTTTTTGTTGCTAAAATAACCCTTGTCAACTAAAAATAAACCCGGCCGCAAAACGATATTAATTCTGAAAGATCTTTACCGGTACCAATTTTGAGAAAATCGTGGTCAAAGTATCGACAAATGGTTGCTTTGGAACTTTTCAGGGCTTAATAACCCCCAAACCAGACGTACCCTAGAGCTGGTATTGGGCTAATAGAACGTTGATCTATATACTTCAATATTGGAAGAACCACCAATGGGGGTCCTTGGGTTCATCAGTTATAATGTATTTTACAATCTTAATATTGTCACAAATTTTTGATATTCTGTAGCCCTGAAACATAAAGTTGGAAACATCGGTTTGAGACTATTCGACAGGCTCCAGTTTTCACTTTTTTTTTTCGTTTTCGTTTTTGGGCGAAAACGTACGTTTTCGTTTTAGGTGCTCCGGTTTTCACAAACTTTTTGTCATCGTTTTGTTATCGAAATATTTAATGGTTTTTATTGCTCAAACAGATGACTTGAATGTTTTGAGAAGTAAACGGAATGCTTAAATGCCTTTACTCTTTTTTAATTGTTTGTTTTAAAGCCAAATAAAGGCAAAAATTGTTTATTTATCGGTCCAAGAGGGCTGCCACCCTTTGATGGTATGACTTTTATACCTTTTTTTATTGATTAAAATTCCATTTAAACATTAAAATAAATTGGTTTATTTAATTAAACCTTATTTAATCCTCTTTGAACATTATTAATGCCCACCTTTTAATTTTAGAAGTATTTAGACCAAATTGTTTTGTTCCACCAACAGTACGGCAGCACTGTCAACCAAAACGAAAGTTGCTGTTGCCGACGGCAAATATTTTGTTCGCAAATTTGAGGTGGGGTCAGAAAAGAATTATTTAAAAAGTAAATACGAATTAGATTGATCTACTGATGGTGTGAAACGAACATCAATAGACCAAACAGTCAACTATTTTTTTCCGTTTGCAATTAAGAACCGATTTGATGTAGAAAACGGCATTTACTTTTCATTTCGACAAAAAAAAACTTGGCCTTTTTTGAAATCGAAAAAGTCTTGTGAAAGTGAAAACGGGAGCACCAATTCTCGTTTTCGAAAACGAAAACGAGAGAATCTTGTGAAAGTGAAAACCGGAGCCTGCCTGTATAATTTAAAAGCACAAAACAAAGGGTATTTGGTCAGTCAACACATTCCCTAGACAGTTTTTATTAAACTAACAAGCAGCTCCCTAAAAGCATTTTTGGTTTGCCCCATAAAAGACCTCATTTCCATTTCAACCTCGCAACAAGTTGTACATCAGTAGCGCATTCCAATTTTTTTTAATAAATTCAGCCGCCAGGCCTTTTCAATCAATGCACTTGGCGTGCACAACATTATTACAAAGCCAGCAACCGATATTAGGGCCATCATTTGAAATTACCTTCTTGCAGACAATATTACAGGTCATTATAGTGGCTTACCACTGTACCAATCAGAAGTTAAGAGAAAAGTTACATGCACTAAGAGAAAGAGAGATCGATCAAGAGAGCGAGCACCAAAACGTATTTGCAATTAATATAGTTATTAATACACAAAAACAGCTGCATGCAAACGCGAAGTGAAAGAGTGAATTATTATTGACACAAGATAGAAGTTTTAAATAAAACCCCGGTGGTTTATAGCAAAGAATTTACTCAAACACGAGGCGCAAAACAAAAACACGACCGTTCACTTTGAAAGAGAAACGACGAAATCAATAATAATAATATTCTTAAGTTATTCAACTTAATAACAAGTAATTCCTGAAAAGTTTGAAGAATCATCAATGTTCCGAACCCAAAGCCGAGACTCTAACAACATTTTTCATATATCAGGGCTACAACATAGGAAAAGGTTATGACATCATTAAAATTGTAAAATGCATTATAACTAATGAACCACAGGTTCCTTATTAGATGTTAGTATTTAATAATGAAGTAGAAAGACGAAAGTTTTTCTTAAGCCTAATACCAGCTCTGGGGTATGTCTGTTTTGGGCGATATTAAGCCTTAAAAAGTGCTATAACAAGCAGTGCTCCATACTTTGACCGCAATTTTCTCAAAATTGGTACCTGATGGAAACTTTTCAGCTTCGGATTAGTAATGTACCGGTAAAGATCTTTCAGAATAAATGGCGTTTATTCGCCGACTTGTATAATTCGTTGGGGCCCTAAAAAATAAATGGAATCCGGCAAAGGTGTTTAAATGTAAAAATTTCAATTCTGCAGTGATGCATCCCATGTATATTTAAAATATTAAAATATGATTAAAATATTATTAAAATATTATCATCGCGATATTTTGTGGGCAAAAAAGAGGCGATATTGATATTTTTTAATGATATTTTCGATTTTTTATTTATTGCGGAGAACTGGACATGGTCGCTTTAAGCCTACAGGAATCTTTTCTAGTTCTGAGCAGAGCTCGCAAATAACAGTTGACCGTTTCTTGCAGTCACCAAATAACAGTTCTTTGCGCATCACTTGTGGAAAAAGTCAGACACGAACCGTTCACGAGTGTCTCTTGAACGAACGGTCTGTGCTCAACCGAAAACCAATTTCGTGCTTCCTTTTTGCTCTGCTCATTCGCTGACCACTTTGCAACGAGCGACGAAAATAAAAGTCTTTTGCGTTGGTATGGGTGTATATGCGAATGAACAGTCTGCTTGTAAAGCACACGTGCTTTTGTGTATTCGGTGCGTTTGAATTGTTCTAATTCTTGTGTCAAGTGGGTCGCGATTACAACAAAAAAGTGAACTATTTTTTTAAATTTAATGCCGAAGATAATAAGTCTAAGTGCAATGTTTGCGATGTGAAGTTATCAGGCTCTCACATAACAAATTTAAAACGACATTTAATTGCAAAACATGCTGAATTATATAATGAATTCGACGGTGACGACGACAAAGTGCAACAAAATATGAAAAAAAGAAAAATTTCATATGAAACGAGTGAAGCATCAATCGTCTCTTCGATTGTAAAGATTGTGACCGCCGATGGAAAGCCTTTTACCATATATTTCTTGATAGCGAAGGGTTTCGAGAGATATTAAACCCAATTTATAACGCGCTTTCGATGAATCCCATAACTTTTCGAAATGTTATGGAATATGTGACTGTCAAAGAGCAGACCATTAAAGAAAATATAAAAGCGCTTGTAAAGGGAAAGATTGTATCACTGAAAATAGATGTTGCCACTAGAATGGTCAAGGCTATTTTGGGCGTAAATTTACAAATGATACATTCTAGTATGTCTAAAACTGATATCGTTATCAAGACTTTAGGCATGATACACCTTCGTCATTCGCACACTGGAATGTACATAAAGGAAAAAATTATGGAGATCATAAATGACTATGGAATCACCCTCGATCAAGTCTTCAGGTAAAATCTTAATTGCAAAATATGTTTCAATGACTTACTGAAAACCTAAAACTATAACCACAGTATTACATCGGATAACGGAAAAAACATGATTAAAGCCATAGAAATTTTAAATGATATTTCGGAGACTCTTTTTGACGATACACACGATGACATTAACGGGGAAGAAGTGATGGAAAAACTCGATTCAATACAGCTGGCGAATATTCACCTTGTAAGGTGTGCTGCGCACTCGCTTCAACTGTGCGTATTCGACGTCAACAAGCTAGATGAGATCAGCGAAAAAGTTTCATCACGTCGAAAAATTTGTAAATTATTGCGTACAGAAACGAATAGGTAAGTGAAAACTTAAGATTTTTTAATATTATTTTAAATGTTTAAAAATATTCTTAATAACTTGAGCAGACGTTGGTTGAACGAGGGCAAAAAAAACGTACAATGTCTCGATATGGTTACGAGATGGAACTCTACGTATTTAATGATACTAAAATTGTTAGATTTAAAAGAGTTCCTTGCTGTACACCCTAGCATTAGTATTGATGCGGACTGGGATTGGATGGAGATGTATATTGATGCATTCAAGGACACATACGAAGCGACCTTAAAGTTGCAGAATGAAAAATTAGTATACAGCGAATTCTTTATAATATGGATGGAGCTTAAGCTAAAGTGCGAGAACAGCCTAAATTATATAAAAAAAAATTACTACAACAAATCAAAATTCGAGAATGTAAGTTACTTGAAAATGATGCAATGTTAGCTGCAATCTACATTGATCCACGCGTTAATTGCATCTTGAATGACCAGCAAAAATGCTTAGTAAAGCTAAATCTAAAAAAAATAGCATACCGTTTATTGGAGCTAAAGAAAGTAAGGCTACGTGTCTCTGAAATTTAGGTCCTGTTTTATTGTTGTTAATTGCTATTAAATGTTTTAACAAAGTATATTGTCCATGTCAAAAAAATCACACTTGTACTAAACTAACATTGCAAAAAATATGTTCTAATTTAGTTTTTATTTAAGGTGCATTCCCCAATGTGCTGACAAAGAAGAGTCTCTGTTGTCCGCCTATTTGGGTGGCGTACAGACAATATCCGAAATGAAAGAAGACCCTGCATCAAAAAAACTGGTCCAAATCTATGCTGACATAGAAAATTTCGACCTTATGCATGGACGTTTGCCATTGAATACGAACATTTTGCAGTTTTTTACAGACATAAAGCTGCAGTCGCCCCATCTGCGTGGGCTCGCACACGTAGTACTGGCTACACCGGCGACTCAGGTGACTGTTGAGAGGGCATTTTCAGCGCTTTGCTACATTTTAAGCGAGCGACGAAGCTCTTTAAGTGCAGAAACTTTAAATTCTCTACTTATTGTTAAGCTTAACACTGAATAAATAATAAATTAATGTTAACATCTAATAAATATGGAAAAGTTGTTGTGAAACGCTTTTAAATAGGTACTGAAGACAAAAGACCATTTACGATGAGCATTTCGTTTTTTCGCTCATCTGCTGACTCTCAATGAGCGAGCGTTCTTTTGAATCGCTCTCTCTCAGTTCTTGTTGAGTGAGCATAACAAGAACCCCGAAACTGAGTGCGGTTAACCGAAAACCAAAACAAAGAGCAACGAAAAGTTCTGTTCAGAGCGAGAGCACAGGAGCATCGTATTTTTCGGTTGTGTTACGAAGCAGACCGCAACACGAAAAACGGTCAACTGTTATTTGCGAGCTCTGGTCTGAGACTCTGTAGTCCAGAGTTCCGAAAGAAAGGAAATGCAGCTTTTCTTTAGTATGCCATTTTGTAGTTAGCAGACAAATTCTTTGGATTTCTGAATTCTCACATCAATTATGCCCATGCTAGCGAAGGTGGCATTAAGTTGCCTGATCACGCCTGGTATTTCGGTTTCATCGGAACGGTTGGCTTCTCCCATAAAGTGTGTTGTTAGTGACTCCCGTAGTCGTATGACAGACCAGCAAGTAACCGAACGAGTTTTTCTAAAATCATTAAAAACAGATTTGTTTAAAATATTTGGATTATCCTTTTGGTACATCTTTTATAGGCTTTTAAAGTTTAAAGTTGGGTCTGGTTGAAATAAGCTGTGAGCCACTGTATGTATGTATACTCGTATATTTAAATTTTTTAAATACACCAATTTGTTTAAAAGATACATATAGGCATTCTATTTGTAAACATTGAAAAACAAGTTTTATTTTCAAATTGTCATATTTTTTCCATGCTTTTTTGTTACTCATAAAAACACAGGTGGACAAAAATCTAACATTTATTACCGGTTATTTACCGCAACTTTGCTAATCCGAAACTGAAGTTTCCATCACGTACCAATTTTGAAAATATAGTGGGCAAAATATCGAGCACTGCTTGGTTTAGCATTTTTCAAGGGTTAATAACCTCCAAACCATACGTAGTAGGGATGCAATCGATATATCGCTAAAAAATCGTATTTTTTTTTAATTATTAAAAATGTGAAATAAATTGCTCCAAATAGTAATTAAAATATTTCTTTGCTAAACCTCTATTTATTTAACCAATAACATAACGAAATCTTAAAAAAAAAACATAAATCAAATTTGCATATGAATAATATATAGCAATGAAATCACGGAACTTCAGTATATATTTTACATTTCTACACTCACCATAATTTTCGCCCTATCTTCAAGAAAATTGCCATAACAATAATTTTTTTCTTTATACAAGACAAGAAAAATGTCCATGTTTTAAGAAACATTTCCTAGTTTTCAGAAAAAATTTCGATTTTCTTGAAGATAGGGCGACAATTATTATGAGTGTAGTGATGTAAAAAAAAGGCTAAAGTGCCTTGATTTCAATGAACATTTTCTTGTTTTAAGAAAAATGTTCATGATTTAAAAAAATGTTTTAAATGTTAGATATTTATGTCGATTTTCTTGAAGATGGGGCAAAAATTAATATGAGAGTATAATGCTTTTGACAATTTAGCGTTTCTTTCTCTTAGTGAAAACATCGATGTTGGAAAAAACCATCGATGTGTCGCCGTTTTTAAAAACATCGATACTATCGATAGTGGCATCGATGTTTTTGCATCCCTAATACGTAGCCCAGTTTCCAGTTCTAAAAAGAAACGTTGATCCACCAATGATTACTTTTTATTATAGGGGAAAAGGGGGTTACAAATCATCTAAAACGTGATGACGTAATATATGGACAGCTCCTTAAATAAAATGGTTATTATAAGAAAACCGCGAAGTGCAAAAATTAGGGGGTCACTTTAATGAACCAATTGCTGGTTCCCAACGCTAATACATACATACATATGTATGTACATATAAGCAGAGATATTTAACGTCGAAGTGAATGTTTTGATGATGATTTTATTACGCTGTATTTTGGACAGTGTTTAAATTCATAAGTATGGATGTACATGCATACATATATTGAAAAAAAAAAATGTATTAACTACTTTGTTACCAGAAGTATAAACATTTTGAAGAAGCATTTGACAGTTTCCAAAGCACATATATGGGTACATCAGATAGGCATTCTGCTCATATATAAAGCAGTGGAGGATGGTATTTATATTTCGATGTTTAAACTGACGAAGGTTTAATACTTGTTTACATATCAAATTAAATTTTTCCATTTGCTGATCCAGGGATATTTTTTCAATTATTACAATTTTACTTGAATTAAGGCAGTTCGCTTTAAAAATCGTTCCAAATCGTCCATCATTAAATTGTGCCAAGAATTTATAGTTATTTATATTGTTGCTGAACATTAAGAGGCTTATTCCATGGACGTCACTTCCACTTAAAAATATAAACGTTATTGTTGATAATAACGTGCGTTAAAATAGCACCGATTATTGATTATCGAAAATGGAACAATGGCGTTTCTAACTATAAGTACTCAGACACGCGAAAAGTTTTCCATTAGCATTGAGTCAAAATGAGAGGTCAATAGTTACTCTATCGCACTGCTTAGGAACACATCAACGAAAATCGCTAACGAAATTTCGTGAGCGAAATTGTGATACATTTCGCTCGGGAACCGCAACCAAAGAAAATTTTCAAAAGGGGTCACACTGATTTGAATATCCAGCTGTGTCTTGTAAACAAATTTTATACAGATAAATTAATTAAAACGCATTTGATTGGGCGTATTATTAATGTAATACGCCAAAAAAACAATAATAACACACTTAAAAATGTCATTTATGTGTTAAATCGCATATAATGGGCCTTGCCTTCACGGCTTTTATCAATTCCACATTATCCTCACGGCTGTCGAAGCGCTCCAACCGAGCAGCGATTTCCTCCTTCCCCCTTCCCCAACATGTTGCTTGCGATATATATACAATTGATATATTTCGCTTACGAAATCACAGCTGCTTATTGGTTTGATCTGGAACCCTTTTCACCCGTTTCGCTCACGGAAATCCGTACATCTTAGTACCCGACCAAACGAAAAACCAGAAAGTTCCTATTCTTGCTCTTTTCGTTCATTTTTAACCTTTTCGCTCACGGAATTGCTTTAGGCCTATAAAATTCGGAAAATTAGGAAAAGAATACCAAGAAGAACTTTCTGGTTTTTTACTAAAGCCCAGTACTCAGACAGTAAAAGAGTTCGCAACCCCAAAAAGATTTAATGTTTTCAGTGCGGCCGCGTTTTTAAAAACGGTCTTCGGAATTATTGGAAGGAAAGTTTTACGGTCATACGTTTTTTAAATTTGAAAGACAAGACACTTTGCACAGATTTGCAACTTCGTTTTGGAATAGCTCATCTGCGCACAATGACCGCCAACGCCGCGGCCCAGATTCTCTCTATCATGTGCACCGCTTATTTTTCCCCCTACTAGGTGTGCAACATTCTTTTCTGGATCGACAACGAGGATAAGTATTGCACTACCGGCTGCTACTCCTGCTGGCTCCAAATTGTTCGACTGGCGGAATGATTCAAAGTGACTCCGTTACTCCGTTCGACGTGAGACTCTGCGCTGGTACTGCTTCTGCGCCCGGTTCTGTCCATATTTGTCCAGCCAGACACTGCTCTAAGCAGCAGCGGGCGGTGGCCGTCGTCTATGACGCCTTCATCTCAGTCACTAAGTGTGACATCTCATGGTGCTCATCAAAGTCATGACCAAATATGACACTGATGGAGCTATTTCCATCCAGGTAATATTTAATATTTGGTTATGACTTTGTTGAGCACCATGAGATGTCACGCCACCGCCCGCTGAGAGGAGTGTCTGGTTGGACAAATCCTTCATTGCCGAGCTCGAGAAGAACATGTACAGTAAAACAATAACAATGGCCAGAATTCGTAGTACATAATTATCAATTTCTGAAGTCCTCGTGTAAACACTCCTGCAGAAATTAATATGAATGCCCTTACACTGATTATTACATCCGCTCGTGTACATAGATTTAGTTAATTCATAAAATCAAAGAGAATCTATATAGAGGCTCAAATTTTTCTGTTGAACATTTTCTTCTGCCGACGTCGGCAGATGTAAACAGAGCTGATTGGATGCTAAGTTGCAGTGCGAGAGGCAACAACAAAAGGCCGTAAGAGAGAAGAGTACAGATATATGGAATTAGAACACTTTCGAACGCTTTCGAACACCTTCGAGCACCTCCGAACCCTTTAAAACCTGCGAGGTTTTTAATGAATTGTTTAATATCTAAGCGTTTCTGGAGTATATTTCCTAAAGGATTTTGAAAGTAAAACACTTTCTAATTCTTTTGGATAAATAAAAATATTTTTTAGGTAAAAATATGTATTTTTGCTTAATTTTCAAGCATAAAAAGGTTGAGGAAGGATTAGAATGATAATAATTTGACCAGAATAGGTCTGTATTTTAACGGTTTTACTAGTATTCTTACAAAAAACAGGTGGAACCCAACGAAGAAATGGAACCGAAATGCTTGATGTGACGTCACGCAGCTCGAGACCAAACAGCTCGCACAACCAATACACGTAGCCAAAAAGCCCATTCGTATACACCAATACATATGCCGGGTTCGACTGTTCGTATGCCGGATTCTCTTTGGTTCGACTGTTCGTTAACAGAGCGAATCCATGCGCAAAACCATGTTAACTAACAGGTTTTTGCGGATGGATTCGCTCTGTTACGCTCGCTTAGGGTTGTACAATCAATGCGCCAATTTAAATTTTCAAATTTTTAAATGCAAATGCTTAGCTAGGCTTAGAAAAGGGTATATTGATATAGAATGTTGAGCAATAGTTACCTAAAAATGATTTGTTTAACAAATATTAGTAAAAAAACCCTTCAAAATACTTAATTCCACTCGTCATCCACACTGCAACATCGAGCAAGTATGAATGCTATAGGTGACCACCCTGTTGGCTTGCAACCGTGAGAGGAAGAGAAAATTGCGCCTCTATATAAGTTGCTCTATGATAAAATTTACACAATTTCACGGCGGAAACCAATATATTCTGTGAGACCGTTTTGTCTAATGAGACATTAATATACTTTTTAGATACAAGTTTATGCATTAGAGGCGGTATTTTCTTTTGAACTTAGTTTTTGTCTGGTAATTTTTTCGATAGACCTATCGGCTTTGTCAATTAATGAGCAATTAATGCATTAATCTCTTATTGAAAGTGCCGTATAGTCGTCTTGCTCGCACTTAGGTAAATTCCTAAGGTTGCTATCAAGCCTTTAATGAATTCGACAATTAATGAAGTTTTTAATGCAGTGTCATAATGCTGTTAGCAGCAGCCGGTTGAGTAGCTCTTGTCCTGGTCGTCGATCCAGGAAAGAATGTTGCACACCTGGTAGGGGAAAAAAGCGGTTTTGCATGATCGAGAGAACCTTGGCCACGGCGTCGGTGGTCATTGTGCGTAGATGAGCTATTCCAGAAAGAAGCTGTAAATTTAGGCAAAGTGTCTTGCCTTTCAAATCGATATACTGTCAACAAATATAAAACAGCTGATTTAAAATTCATATGACCAAAGTTCAAAAATATCGGAAGATAACTGAAAAATAACCCTTAAATGCATTGTTTCCATAATGTACACTGATGATAATAATAATAAATTCTCTTCTAATCGTTGATTTCGACATACGAGTACACATTTGTTGCTGAATTTAAAAAAAGTTGCAAACTAATTATGTTAAAAAAGAGCGTTAACTACTAAAAAAAATATATAAATTCAATTAAAAATAATTGAACTAGAGCAGATGAATATACATATATATATTTTCTAAGTAATGCCAAATGTTAATGGGTTTACGTTCTAAAAACCCCCTTACGACCCTTGCAGTCTGCAATTGGACCATTGAAAGTCGATCCATTTTGGGAAAATTGAAAAATATCGATCTTTGTACAATTTTATAACATTTATCTACACATTTTACATGTAGAATCTTACATTTTCATCTAAATCAACCGAACGTTTTTATGGAAGCTATATGATATATTTGTCCGATCTTAATGATATTAAAACCGGAAATCTACGCCGTTAAAAACTGCTATATGTCGAAATTTATGAAAATACGTTGAAAAACAGGCTTTAAGATATAGTGGTCCGATTCCGTTTGGACATATATAGTAACTGCTGTTGCCGCCATAATTTAAATTTAATTTCATTTTCTGGTTTATTTAAAAACTTTATCTGTTAATATCGATGTATCGATATAAGAAGTACCATTTAAATGTTATTACTCATTATGTATGATCTCTAGAAAAGGGGACGCCAAACTCAATTGGCAAAAGAGAAAGAAAGAAGATAAAAGTTTTTAAGTGCCCCGCGTCTCACCGCGTTTTAATAAAACACTATGTACACATCGATTCGGAAGCTGAAAATAAATGTACTTATTTAAAAACTAACTAAAAACTATCGCTATCCGTCTGTGACTGTTTTTTGTGGTGTGCTGCTGCTCTAAAACCTACTCTACTCTCGCCAATAACATTCTTAAAAACTTTTGTGCACACGCGGCTGCTCTTATAACTGTACCTCGACGAAGAGACGATTTCACAATTGGCCATAACATTGTGAAATTGTGATCGCATCGCTATCTTGAGCAACAAGAGCTAGTCAACGCACTTAAAAT
>VNJO01000068.1:0-69573 GCA_008042535.1 Drosophila tani
CCTAGATATTTTGCATTATGTTCGTTTGTTCGTTCAGGGCAACTTTAAACCTTAAGCCAGATTGGCGAAACCAACCCGGTTCTGGCCAAAATCGAACTCGGTGTAGTACTGACCAAGGAAGACGTCTCCCAGGATCCAGAAATCGGTGCCAATATAGGTGAAGGTGGACATGCAGCTGGTGTAGCCTTCATCTGTGTAGGTCTGGATGTAAACGGAGGGCGGCAGGTCGAAGTTTGTGCCACCAATGTTGAAGGTCAGCACGGGCAGGGAGTCCACGGTGGCGCAGGGGACGTAGTAGTCTCCCTGGATGAAAGTGGCGCCGATAAGCTGATTGATCTGGGCGTAGGCAGCCGGGGGGCAGGCAATCAGAGAGGTGCCAGTATCGGCGATCGCCTGGGTGCCATCGGAGACCACCGTGCCGTTCCAGGTGATGTTGTTCACGCTGAACTGCCAGTAGCCCTGCTGGGTGACGGGTGTGTAGGTCATCTCCCCGGAGATCAGGCTCTGATCGGTGCCGCCCAGCGTCAACTGGCCACCGTCCTCGGCCGTGCCGTTCCTGGCCAGATAGAAGCCGAAAACTGGCGCATCGATCAGTCCCTCAGTGTAGAGATTGTAGAACGGCGGCACCACATTGTCCTCGGCGATCTGCTGGAAGCCCATGCCCAGAATGCCGTCGAAAGCCACGTCGGTGAAGCTGCTTCCCGGCTGCGAGACGGCCTCGCCAAAGGTCTGGCTGGTGATGGCCAGGCCATTGATGGTCACCGTATCTGTGGCAAGGTATCCCGTCACACTGCCGGTTCCGTATTGGATGGAGAAGTTCTGGCCACTGGCCACATACGTGGAGGAGGCACTGGAGTTGTACTGGTTGTGCTGCTGGCAGGCCACATCGGTGGCCAGGCACTGGGCCGAGGGGATCCAGAGATTCGCAGAGCCCGTGTCAAACACGACATTGAAGTACTGCGGCGGAGTGCCAATGCCGATTTCGCCATAGTAGTACATGTTCATGGAGTTGCCCAGCTCCTCGGAGGTGTAGTCCGTATCCTGGCTCGGATAGTCGTAGTCGGGCTGAGCATAGATCGGCGCTCCATCGTCGTAGATGACGAGATCCCGGAGATGGTGACGGACTATCTGGTGCACCTTGTGCTTCAGTATATGTACGGCAATCCTGCGGGCCAAATGGGACTTCTTGTGCTCCCTCTTGTGGATCTTGACCTTGTGTACCTCGGCACTGACCAAGACCAGGACCAGGACCAGCACCAGCCACTTCAACATTTTGGTTTCGCGACTTTTCTTAACTTTCCCTAACCAAAGAAATAGTAATTCTCCCCTTTTTACGTCTGGGGCTTGACTGAAGAAAACCACTTATCGACCGCTATTTATATGGCCGGTGATAAGTACAAAAAACTGGCCCAAAATTGATCACCAATCGATTAAGTCTACTGGACGAACGAAGATATCAATTGATCGATCGCGGCCCTTGTTTACACGAGCTGGGGCCGTGCATAAAATGAGGAATCGCACGATCTCATTCAAACTGCGGGATTTTAGATAAACTAAACTTGGTAAGTCGCTGAATTTTCAATGGAAATTCTGGAAATTAATTGCAAATTTTGCATTCATTGATAACAAAAGGCAAGTTTGTTGTAAACAAATCAATTTGCCCAGAGATAGGAATATCTTATCTTTGCTGTTAAAAAGGTTTGTGTTCAGAATTTATATTTTTGCATGCATGGAATATTTTTATGAAGCATTTTTATGTATGTAAAGGTTTTTAAACATTCAATTGTATTTATTTATTAGTAATAAACTAGTTTACATATGTTTTGACAGTAATAAGTTAAAGATCAACTGCTTGTTTGTATTTCAAAATTACCTTTTACCCTGTTACCAAATTTTTATAAAATTTCTATTAACTTTAATTTGTTTCATCAAATTCCAGTGATCGCAACAGAATATTTACTATTATGTTTTACAGTTTCGGAGCGATGCCTATGCGCTTGTACTCAAAATCGAACTCCAAATAAAAGGGTGCGATGAAAGCGTCGCCAAACACCCAGAGATTGCTGAGTCCCTGCAGGCCGTTGCAGTTTGTAAAGGCTGAGACGCAGGTGCCGTTGTAGTTGAGAATATAGTCCGAAGGAGTTAAAGTGAAGTCCCTTCGCCCAATATTTACGGTAATACTCGACAAACTGGACACCCTGCTGCACGGCACAATATAGACGCCATTCTTCGCATCGAAACTATTGATTTGCAGCTTCTGGTTGAGAGTCGTAATATCATTCGACGGAACACAGATGAGAGAGGTTCCTATGTCCACGATGGCCTCGAAATTGGAGAAGAGCTTAGTAGAGCCCAAGCTAAGTCCTGCAACCGGGATCTGCCAATAGCCTGTGTGGGAGATGGGAACATAGGTAATGCATCCCTTGTAGAGTATGGGGTCTGAGCCGCCTAGCAGCAGTTGTCCGCCGTTGTTGGGATCCGAGGCGTTGCGGTTGAGGTACACAGAAAAAACGGGTGTGTCGATCAGCTTCTGAGACATCAGATTATAGAAAAGTGGCACCACACCACCGATCGCTATGTCGATGAAGCCCAGGCCCCAAATGCCATCGATGCCATTCAGTCTGGCAAAGGCTGCCGGCAAGGATGTTATTTCGGCAAAATCCTGATTCTTCACATTTAGACCATCCAGCTCGACCGTGTCCCTGGAGACGAAGCCCTTCAAGGTGCCATCTACGTAGTCGATCTGAATGGATGTTCCATTCTCCTTATAAGACTTGGACTTGCTGGAATTGTAGCTGCTGCGCTGCAAGCACAAGTCCTGTTTGCATTGCGAACTTGTGATCGCGAGATTAGCGGATCCCGTATCGACGAGAACCGTTATGGGCTGATCACCGCCAAAATCCAGCTCTACAGTGTACACGTTGTTGTAGAAATTTGATAGATTTGCTTTTGGCACAGCTGTTGTGGCCGTTGGCTTTGACTCGGATATCATAAAATTATTAGCGTTTCCGGGCACACTTGCATTATTAGGCCTCAAGCTTCCCAGTGAGCTATGGCCTTTTTGCCTTCGCATATGAATTTTGTGGTACTTTCTCCATTTCTTCGATTCCACTTCACTTGTTGCCAGCAGCAAAAGCACCAAGGTGAGTGCCAGACCGAGTTTCTTTAAAGACTGCGTCTGCATCGTTCTCCGAGCTTACTTTTGGCCCTTAGTAAATGTATGGTCACGTATTTATAGAGCCGAAATTCCACAATTATCGGGTCAGCTTGCGGTTATTTTTGGGTTATTGCCAGCTGGCTGAAAGGATTACTTTGTCACGTGGCCAGTTGTTACGAAGGAAATATTTTTTCGACTCTAAGTACGTGACCCTTTTTATTTTAATGTTATTTACCCATTCCCAAAAAAATAAAAGAAAAAATTGATTTGCTCATTTCGTAAAATTAATAAAGGCATTAATAATTCTTTGGATAAATTTGTATTTTGTTAATAATAAAACTAACATAATAAAAAATATTTCTTTTAATAAAATCGTAATTTTGAAGCCGCTGATTAGCGCCATCTGTCCACCATTCAACTGAAACTTTTTATCACTAGTTCCACCAATAGACACGTATTTCCGGTGGCGCAATTTGTAAATACAGCGCACACCTTTTTAATTTTACACGCCTAGGGGGCGCTATTTTTGATTTTTTATAAAAACACCAAATTGCGACGCCAGGGTCGCCACAGTGTAAGTAAAATCTTATATTTCATTATTTTACATTACATTTTTAGAGTTTAAAATTAAACTTCTTTAAAAAAAAATAATACTAATAATTAATTTCCAATGGTTTAAATAAATTGTTAATGGCTTTTTCAAATTACGATCGATCTCAGAGAAAGAAATTTACACTAAAAATTTAACTATAAATTAATAAATTAATCAACTTAAAAAAAATGATAAGTTCCGGCTTAATGCCTGCTCTCTGCTTAATTTGTTTAATTTATCTCGCCAATAGTCACACGTCAGATTGACAGATTACGAGAAGACACATCAGACCTGGTTTATATTAGCTGGGAAACGAGACAGAGAGAGAGAGAGAGAAATAATTTTCAGTGAAGCAAATTTAAAATATGATGTAAGAAAACGTTATATTAATGTTAAGAAATCCCTTTCCAAGTTTTCTACCCTCAAATCCTTCTAAATTCAACTGTAAAATTCCATCAATAAAATCTATGGAAAAACAAAAGTTTTACTACCCAAAAAAAAAGACGATTCTAGTATCCTTTTGTTGACTTTCCAGTTGACCCAAGCCAAAAGGAAGCGGCCAAAGTCAAATCCCTTTTCCGTCGGCCAAAAATGAATGCAAACGAAAGTGATTGCAAAAGTTTCTCAAGAACCACGCCTCATTTGTCCCTCGAAAATATGCCAAGTTTTATTTGCTAATTGCAGTAAAGTGAAGCTAAAGTAAGTGAGCCTGCCCGCAAGCCGAGAAAAACTTCGATTCCAATTGGAGTTTCCTCTAGCTAAATATACATTTCTCTCTCTCCTCTGCTTTACATGAAAAACCGCCCTTGGCAGTGACAGCATTTCCAGGAATCTTTAGAAAATAAGCAATAAGAAAGCGTTCTTTTTTAGTTTGTGTGGTCGGAACACTCTTTCGATTGAAAAAGTAATTGATTTATGAGAATCTCGAAATATATAAACATATCCAGAAATTGCTAGGGATTCCAAACCAATTGAAGGGGGAAATGATTTTTATTAGTTTAAAATCTTATATTGCATTAAAAAAATCTAAAATTATGGAGTTTTTTTTTTCCTTTCTATTAATTATAAAATCATCATTACAAAATACATACCTATAACTAGGGTATAGGAAAAAACCGCCGACAGCGGCCTGCTCGTTTCGGCTTCGATTTGGGGGGTAAATGTTGACTGCCAGCGTTTTTCCGCACATTTCTTTGCAAGTTTTTCCCGC
The DNA here is from genome assembly GCA_008042535.1 of Drosophila tani. Classification (NCBI taxonomy): domain Eukaryota; kingdom Metazoa; phylum Arthropoda; class Insecta; order Diptera; family Drosophilidae; genus Drosophila; species Drosophila tani. The sequence continues at coordinate 4,960 of VNJO01000068.1, forward strand.
ACCCTCCGGCTGAGTGTGTGTGTGATTGGGTGTGGGGACCAATGTTGTAATTGAATTTGCGTCAAGTTCTATTAAGTGGCGTAAACTTTTGGCCTCTGGAATTGAACTTGGCTCACCGCATGTGCATTTTTCATATGTTTATCGCACAGTTGCGATGTATTCGCCGTTCTTTCTTCGATTCCTTTCGTTTTTGCTTGACATGTTCGGGGGCTTGCGGTGTAAACAAAAAGTGAAAAAGTAAAATGAAAAGAAAGGAAAACCAAGATAAGTCTGCGCTGTCAGTCACAGGGGTCGCATATGTGAGGTCGCCAATGAAGCATTAAATTGTTTTTGGCATTTTACAGTCACAGCGACTTCTGGCCAGGCCAACAATGGCATTCATCTCGGACCCGTTTAAATCACAGCAAAATCAAGCCGAGTCCATCAACATCATCATTATAATCAACGTTAGGCAACTGATTTCGTATGCAGGACCATACAGGCCACTCTAAGTTGGATCCTTTTTGCCGGTTTAATTTAGCATATCAAATTTATGCATTTTATTTTGGCAAATGCATTAAATTGTTAATGCTTGGCATTTCGAAGGGGGGTCTGGGAGTGAGAAGGGAGATGGATATGTGTGCCCGCAAAGGCCCCAACTTTCTATTGGGGTCACAGCTGCTGCCACGCGGCGAGTTTCAACATCAAATATTAAGATTGTTAGCGACAGATGGTGACATCTTTTTCACGCAGACTTTTTTATGTGCTCTTGGCGAGTTTTTTGTTATCTCATATCACTTGGCACTCTCTTGGCCAAGTCTAGGACGTGCTGACCGAGGAAGCAATACATATGGGAAAGTCTGTAACTATAGGTCTATAAACTTTTATTTACACATGCGTTTTAATTTTATGCGAAATGTATATTGTATTGCTGTTGCTAAAATAATTTCGGAGGCTTTCCAAAGAATTTTTTAACTCGTAAAAATCTTTAGTAACTCAGCTACTTTGTGGTAGGTTTTAAAAGACTTTTAAATTGTTACTTAATGTCTTGGTTAGGCTTTTGTGCTACTTTGTCTCTGAATACAATATTCTTATTAATTAGAATAATGCCTTTGAATATTTTATTATGCTGTGGCTTCCAAATCGTTCTTGTAACTTCATGTCTTACATAACCCACTAAGAAATCCTATCAAAAAGCCAATTGCCATTTCCAGCTCGGTGTCAAGCGAATCAATTCTCAGTCCAATTAAATGATTCGCCCAAAGGCTGAATATGTTTTCATGCAAAACAATTTATCAACTTGTCAACATATTAAATGAGACTGGGTTAAAGACTTGGCTGCCGAACTCCACTCCTCCTCCCATGTGGCCGCACTCACCCCATTTGTGGCATCTATCCCCTTCAATCCGTCAATTCAATGACGAAACTCCAATAATATGCCAACTGCCAATATTGCGTATACGCAGCGTTGTTCGTCTATTGTTCCCGTACACCGCACCGAATGTTTTGCTAGCTGGGATTTGTTTAGCAGTAAGCGGAAATAGTTGTAGGCCAAAGTGGGCGGGGCAGGGAGAGGGTGCCTGAACCGGGAGCATGTTGTGTATGTTGTTGAAGTTTATGTGCAGGATAAACTGTTCAACCAACTGACGTACAGAGCTTGTCCAGATTTTGGGCAGACTGGGAAGAAGGGGTGACTGGGGGCCAGACGGTAGACGGCAGGCTCAGTCTGCCATAAAAGCAAATAACTGTCCAGCGTGTGTGTGTTTTAGTTAACCGAACTAGTTGTAGTGTCTGTGTTTGGCCCGCATATATAGATATACACATATATCTAATATGTTTGTCCATCAATTGCCCTGTCCAAACTGTTCGCAAACCGAACTCGAATCCAGTGCAAACATGCTGAAGTCCAGATCCTTGACCTGACTTCTCCCCCTGCGGTGGGGCCAAGTCAACATTTCTGTTCCGAGTCAGTTAATAAATATTTTGTATGCCACATCAACGAGTAAAAGTAAATATGCCGTAAAAAAAAGACGTCATCACAATGTATGGGGAATATACTTACATATATTCCTGACTGATCTTTGTTTTCCAGTTTGTTATGGGTTTTGCAGCTGTTGCATTTCTCTCAAGTTGTTTGAGGTCTTTTCCTTGTGTTTATTTGCTTATTTGTGGCCTTTTGGCATGGCCACATATTTCGGCTCAGGTTATGTTTATTGTTTTCATTATGGGAGGCCTCAACAATGGCCATTATTGTGGATAAACATGGTTCCCTACGAATGGAAATTGAAATGGATTGGATTTTCACCTAAGGTGTAAGCCAAGTCCAATTAAGGCCAACGAAAATTGGGTCTCCAGTGCCAATAATGACTTGAATAAATATCTCTTAGGAAACGAAACTAATTACACACTTAAAAAAACTATTTAAATTTATTTTGTATCTTTAAGTGAAGTCAGTTCTTAAAGCGTTTAGGCGCCTATTTAGGTCAATTTACTGCCAAACCAAAAAACTTTGTAAATCACCTAAATTTCGGTGGCCTATTCAATGAAACGGGGCTAAAGTCAAACCAGACCAATCGAAAATTCTCAAGAGTAAAATAATTTAGGCAATGAAGGCCCCCACCGAACGCTTATCCCCAAAATGGAAATGCCACCAGAAAATCTCGGAACACATGTTTCGGGAGCAATGCCATGCCTCTTCACAAGGACCACGGACTAAGGACTTTTGAGGCTGAACAAGTGGGCTGTTAGAGAGTGAGAGAGGGAAGGGAGCCATCTATTAAGGTTTGACATTAGCATGAAAAACGCATTTTTCTTCAAGCGCAAACAATGGGGAAAAAGTCTGGGATGGAAAACGGTACGAGACGGGGCAAAAAAGGGAAAATGTTTTAAATAACTTTTTGGTAAAGTTTCCATTCTTATAAAGGTGACAAAGCCATTCCGATTCCCAGATTTCGATATCGGTACGATTCTGATTGAATCAAATTGTTAAGAATTATTTCTCGCCATCACCACCCCGGATAAAATGTTTTTTTTTTCCTTTTTTCGGCACGTAAAATTGTTTTTCTTTCTTTTGGCAAATATATTTATGCAATTGAATTGTTTACATAGAAATAAAGATTTCGAAGGGTTCAGTTGAGAAGTTTCGGTGTGTGTTGGTAAAAGTTTGCCATTGGCAGCTTAAAAGCTTTTTCAGACCATCAATTTTGCGGGGTTTGTTGACATCGAAAAGTCAATCGACATTGATGAATTCGAGTTCGAGAGAAGCGAAATTTCAGTTGGCAAATTGGGACATATGAGAGGAAATATACTTTCACGGATACTTCGGATAAGCAGGTAAATAAGATGGCTAGATGTGGCTGGAGATCTTTTAATTATAATAATTATTAAACCGGACCGATTTTCAATAATTTATTTTAAAATAATAAATATAGATATAAATATACTCTAACATCGCTTTCTATATTCGTTTTAATTCCTTCATTTATTTTTAGATTGTGAACAAAGAAAAAAGCGTCTGCTGACTCCTGATAAACGGCAATCAAAGCTTATCCCACAGACTTTGGCAAACGCACACGAAATCCTTATCAAATCCAAGCCAAGAACAAGGCCCAGAGTGTCGCAAAAACTTTGCCATGTCTCGGCCTGATAGAAACTTTTCGCCAGCAACTCTCTTTTGGCCCATTGACAAAAGTTGACATATGCAAAAGTAAAGAAAATGAGGAGCAAAAAATATATACAAATTATCAGGACATTTATCTGAGGGAAAAAGCCGAAAAGGGAAGTCGAAAAATGATGCTGGAATGAAAAGTTTTGATTTATTTTTAAGCGCAAAGTTTTTTGGCCTGTCACAAGGATTTTGACAAGGGTGTCTGTGCTCACCAGAGGGACTCCCGGCAGACGCGGAATGAAATCGAAGCAGAAAATGCTAAATCAAGTCGTACCTACGGATGAGACTTTGCCCCACTTCTCCCCCAGGAGAAACAATGATCCAAACGAAGCCAATCGAGGAAAGGGAAGAGTGACAGAGGAAATATTTTTCCTGGCTCGCTTAACTTTTACTTTTCCTCTCGTCTGCTGCCCTGGATTAAGCCAGCTTAGGGCCTATTAACGGCCTTAAGTGACAAAGTTGGTGTCTGCTTTTAATTGCGGACAGCTGCAATGTTAAATGCAATCAAGCTGAAAATGAGCAGGGATATTCTTGGGGCTTTGCCTTTAAGTCTCAGCCAAGTCAACAACTTGAGGCCCTCTAATAAATTCTCAGTATTGTAGGTTAAAAGTGCTAAGTACTGCTTGTGTACTGCACAGGGCGCTGTCCAAAAAGATTACATTATATTTTATACAAAAAACATAGATCTACAAGGCAAGTTACCACTTTATATTAATAAGATGTCTTTCTTCAAATTCATGCATATATTATAAGTAAAGCGATAACATCGATAAAAATTACTCCAGATTTGCTATAGAAATAAATGAAATTAAAATTAAATTTATGCAGAACACCCTACTACAATTATATTCAAGTACTCGTGGAAAATCCTTATTTAAAGCTAATACACCATAATCTTTTATGTCTTGTTCACCACCTTTATGCACAAATATTAAAACAGATTATTACCACTCTATTAGCCTCATCTACAGGCTCCTGCCCAGCCTTTTACCTATATCACAGCCCATATATAAATTTACAGCCACAGAAAATCTATTTTAGCTTTCTTACCTTACTCTCGCCTCTCCATTTTACCAAGCTGATTTAAGCGCAATTTAATTTGCCATTTGTTAATGACAGAACTGACTAAAAAACTAACAAAAGCAGCAGCAAAGAGAAAAACAAAACTAAAAGCATTTTGCACACTTGCCCAAAAGAAGGGAGTGACAGGGAGAAAGGAGGGTGTCTGCAGTGTCACTTGAAGTGTTGCAGTCGCCGCGCTGACAACGAAAATAAAAATTTGCTGTCTTTTTCGCAGGAGGAGAGACTCAGGGAGGAGCCCACAAAGTCTGTCGGACAATAAACACATGTTTCAGTTTGTAATACGCGGGGCCGTAAAGTTGGCGAGTCCCTCCCGTGTCTTCACTACCCTCTCTCCATGTTACCTTCAAGTACAAAAAAAAAAAAAAAATTACTAGATTTTTGAAAATATATTTTGAATGCTCTTTCGTCCTTGTCTCCATTTTGGGTCTCCAATAAAACAAGAAATATATTTTTATTTTTTAAATATTTAACAATAATCAATAAAGAGCAAGCTAATCATTTCTGGATTATTTGAACAATAATAAAATTATTTTGAATATTTCTATAGAATTTTTGTATTTTGTATTTTGTTAATTGTACTATTTATTAGCACTCTCTTTTAGGGTATAAAAAGTGTGAATCTAAATGTAATGCGAGGGTAGCCGAAAAGTATCTTCACCGTTCAGTTTACTTGCCTGTTTGTTATTGTTGTGTATTTTTTTTTGTGTGCGCGAGCAGATGCCCTTTTATTTTATGTTTCGAGTGTGTGTGCGAAGTTTTGCACGCATTCCTTTTCACCTCCCTTTATTTTATTTTACTTTTTTTGTCTTTTGCTTGAAGGAGATTACATTTGACAATGGGGAACATGTGGTACTCATAGGGAATTGAGAGCCTCCTCCTGCCGAGGATAATGGCTAGGTAAGCCGTGCGAAATTGAACTGTGTCAGTGTCACAACAGAAATCGATTTCACACTGGCGTTTTGCGGAAATGTTTTGGATTTAGGAGCTAAGGCAAGGATTACCAAGAGGAAGAACAAAGCGACGATATTGGAGGGCATTCAGGATCCGGCCTGGCCGGGACCAGACATATTCGCATGCCGAGTATTTTTAGTGCGCACTGTAAGTAGTTTCGTCTGTGCCTTGAATGTGTCTGCATTTCGCCCAGTGTCTGTGGGCCATAAACTTCGCTGGCTAATTATGGCCACTAATGAGCTTGAAATGGCACTTACCAGAAACTGCCACGGCAGTGTGTGTATTTAGATATTTGAATGCACCATAAAGGCAAAAACAAACAAAGGGGAGACGACAATCGGCGAATAAATACACTCTAGCCCTTTCCCAGCCGAGTGCCATTATTTATGAGCGACGGCAAGTGTGAAAATGTAAAACAGTAATTCAAATTAAAGCAGCCAAATCCAAAGTGCAACGGTTGCCATTCAAGTGAAATTAGCGGAAGGATTATGAGAGCAGACAGGCAATAAAGAAAAATAGAGGAGAGGAGAGTCTGTTGTTAAACTAAATTGATTTTTAGAAATATCTTAAGTATATAAATAGAAATATCCTATATATATTTATATCATCTTGTAATAAGTTTGTATAAAATAAACAGTTTGATTAATACTTAAAAATCGGAGTATTTTTGTTAAGAAAATAGAAATACATTTTGTTGATTGTTACTGTAGATTACGGATACCAAGGGTTACAATATTTTTTGTAACAATTTAGCTTCTCCTAATAAAGCTTCAATAATAACCAAATTGATTAATATTTTAAAAATAATTTCTCTAATGAGATTTATTAATACTGAAATCACTTGTCTAAATAGCAAATGTCCACTGTTCATTAAGAAAATATTTTCCCAATATCCACATTGAGTTGTCTGTCCCCTTTTTTGTGCGTTCTTGGCTTCTCTGTTATGGCTGGTTATTAAAATATAACAAACAAGAGAGAGATCGAGACCGGGTCCCGGACTCCGCCTCCTTCTGCATTGTAAATTTTAATTATTTCCTACAAATGATGATTAAATTGGCCGCAGGCAAGCAGCAACGGCAGCAGCAGCCAGATATTAAATCAATAAATACAAAAATGCCTGTATGTGGGAATCCCCGCCGTCCCGCTCGGCCCGGCCTTTCAGTTGGCCACGTTTAAATGGCAATATGTAAGGACGGCAGAGGCAGTGATGACAGTTTACCGGTTTACAGTTCATTATATTGCATAAATTGACTTTATATCGGGCCGCACTAGGCACAATATTAACAGCACAACAACAAGGAGCATGAAAATGAAATGCCAGCAATTTACTGCAAACTGAAAATGAAATGTGCAAAAAGAGGCAAAAGCCCGAAATGAACAAAAAGTCAACAGGTAAAGCAGATTAAAAAAGAAACAACAATTGGGAAAGAGACTGCACTAGTTGCTGGAGCAGCCGATATGAATAAATGCATAAAATACATGCATTTCTGTTTACACAACGAACTGATTGAATGGATTTTTTTTTCAATATTTTCCGCTCTATTTGAACCATTGGGCCAATAGGTAAATATTAATATTGATTTTTCTTTCAAGTCTTAAAATGTTTTTCACGCTGCATCCATTAAAATTATTAAAAATTCCTTTGGTTTTTACTCAAACAAAATAAAAATCATTTCGATTAAATAAATCGTAATATGTATTAACTCTTTCCCAAATTTCGTTAAGAACGTTGGCGATTTAGAAAAATAAATTCCAGAAAATATATATTTGCGGAATAATCCCTTAATGCATCCTCCAACATTCCAGCCAATAAAAATGTAACCCCAAAAAAAGTAACCCCCTCTCAGCGTCGAAGTATGAACAATTGAATGTACTTAGCATAGAATAGCAATTTAACAAGTATTACTGGACCAGCACATAAATGGCTACTTGAAGGTCTCTTCCCTCGCCACCCCCGAAACCTCTTTAGTGCCGAAATCTGAGCTGCAGACATTGAGGCTTTGTTCAGGTGACGAAATGCGACTTCAAACTACGTGAGCCGCCTGCTAAAAGCCGCAAAACTGAAGGCGAAAACACCGAGACGGTGAAGTTAAAAAAAAAGAAAAGCGAAGAAAAATCCGAAAACGAATACCCGAAAATCCAATGGTACACAGAGGGTAGAGGGTGGCACATTAAGGGGGCCGTGTTTGGGGATGGGCTTTGGAAATTCTGGAAATCCCCAAGTGGGCGGGGGGTGCTGTCATTTTGGGCCAGAAAGCCAGACAACAATGCCCAGGCGCAAGGTAAATGCAATCAATACGCGCAGACGGCACATAGCAGGTATTATGTATTATGTATAATGCATGATGCGCCCTTCTATCCTTCGGCAAGGAGAGCGAGACACGCGGAGTGCCATGAAAAATCAACGCCGGGCGTAATCTATTAAATTATCCTAATTTCATCACGCACCAAATCCCTTTAGCCATAAGCCTTCGTCCTTCGTCCTGGGCCTTTCCCCCCGTCGCGTCTGGTTCGTCTGGAAAACAATAAAAATTTGCATAATATCGGTATAATATTTCAGCATTATATATGCCCCACGAAAGGTGCAGAAGTGTCGAGTATTATGGCAAGATTCTTTCTTTTCCCCATTTTTATATTTTTTCGACAATGTGTGTGCGGGGTAACACATGTTCCCAACGCTTTTTTGGGGAATTTTTTGGGTTAGGTAACTGCACTAAGCGAATTTATCTTGCCCACTCTGTCGTTCCCACTCTGTCGTTTCTGTTCTTTGCAGCTCGTTTGAAAAATCCTCACTAATTACTTGTCTAATTACTGGGATTTTTTCCCGCCAGGCCAAGTAGCTGCAATTTGTTTCGCCAAAATCTCATTTTAAAAATAGCCAAGTCAGAGTAGAAAGGGCTAAAAAAAAAGCGAAATGCTAAAATGCCAGGCTAAAATGTTAATGTAGATGAATACATGCGGAAAAGTCGAGAGAAAAAAAAGTTGAAATAGATTAATGAAATGAGAATGAAATGCAGAAGATTTGTTTTAAGTTTTGGGAACTTGGTTTTAACAGACTAAAAATATTGCAAAATGATTCGAGCACTTACATATATACGTGATTAAAATTTAAAAAATGTTTTTAAAAACTTTAGAGAATATCTGTAATACATTTTTAGTCTTTGCCAACTAAACATAATTTTTTAATCAATAATCCCCCAGAATTTCTCCCAACCATATGAAGATTAAGCAATCTTGGCAATTTCTGATTGTTTGTCTTGCATAAATCTCGAAAAATAAATAGCGGGCAAGAAGGATATTTGTCTTGGCCAAGGACTTGGCTCACACTCAAATAGCCAGTAATAATTTATCATAACTAACTCCGGAGGCGATGCTCATTTGTCAAGCCCAGCCAAGTACAATGAACTCCGAATTGCGAGTAAGACCACCAAAAAATAAGTATATTTTTGCACTGAGTACTCTTAGGCAAATCCGAAAAAAAGAAAAATAACAGGCCACAACATATGTGATGCTGTTTGCGGTTGAGCTTTGATGATCCAATTGGCCGGGATGCGACAGATTCGAGCGTAAAATGAAAGGAAATTGAAATGCGGACAAATTGAATTGAAGACCGCCCGAGGGACCAAGGAAAGGAAAAGCCAGGGAAATCCTCTGGCTCTATGTCGGGCACTGTTCTGGTGTCTTCTGCTTCGTTTAACTCGCCCCCAAGTATGCAACAACTTTCGCCAGCAAGTGGCACTCAATGAGTGCAATCAAATATTCAAGGCGGTGGCCAACTTCTCGACTTGCCACGCCTTGATGCATAATTAAAATCCATTAAATGAATTTCTTACTCGCGCTCTGGCTTTTTTCGCCGCCGCCGCTGCTGCTGCTGTTGCTGTTGCGAACTTTTCAGTAATGAATCAAAATGAAAAAAGTTTCTGCGGGGCAAGTTATTCCGATTTCGTTTGACTCCAGCGACCATTTCCTTGGCCCATTAATTTCCCATTTTGACATTTACACAATCGTTGCTCCGTCGCTTGGCCAGAAATGCAAATTTCATTTCGGTCATCATGAATGCCAAAGTGCAAAATTCAATCAATTTGAGCCATTTACCTAACCGCCATTGAGAGCTCGTCCAGAGAGTTCAAATCCGAATGCAAGTGTGTGATTGAGAGTGGCCCGAATTGTGTTCCTGACACACAGTCGAAGCCCGCACAAACCATTCAAAAATATTCGTATGGCTATTTGTGTGGCTGTGTCAGGTAAATCATGATTGGCAAGGAGTGTTTGCCAATTAATAAACACCGAACTATTGGCTTTTGATTTGGTCGAAAATGCTTTATGGGGACATTTCAATCAACTGAATTTTCGGCTTGTCTATATGGCATTTTATCTGAAATTATAGGGAGCAGCATTATTAAAACGCTATCGTATATATTTATTTACATATTATTGTAAATCATTTTGAATGAATCCACTTTAAACTATCAAATTTATCAGAATATTTAAAAGCTAAGCTGGTTTTTCTTTTTCCTTCCAAGTGGCAAAAGGTGTTTACGGTGTTAATGGCGTCACTTAAGTGGCGTTTAAGTACAGCCCACAGCGATACCGTTTCAGGTTTCCTTTTCCCGAGTCCCATAAACAATTACAATTCGATATGCAAATTAAGCTTAATAATCCCCCCGATGCTTGCCTAGTCGTAGCCATTCTAATTTATCGGCATTTAATTGCTAAAGGATTTGAAGCAAAATATTAGCGGTTGCCATTCTGGTCCGGCGAGCGTGAAATTGTATGCAATCCCGGTTTCAATTCCAATCCCAATTCCACTTCCACCTCCAGTTGCTGTGGCTGCCGCAGTCCCCTGGCATTATAATGGCCCCTCAGCCAATGCGATTATATTAATTAATTTGCCATCGATTGCCATATTAGCGTTTCATTGTCTTAAACTTCACTTGAGCGTGCCTAAGAGGATGGAATCACTGCCTCAATAGACTGTTATTTAAGGTAATGAGGTTCTGTTTAAATATGAATGGACTGCGGAGAACATTAAATCATAATGCTTAAACAACTTTAAAGTAATTTTGGAGTTAATTTTTTTTCGATTTTCTTACCATAAATACTTGGCTTCCAAGTCTCTGGTGTCACTATATTTTTGCATAATCCAAAATAAGCTCCTAAAAGCCAAAATAGCCATAAATTTTGCATTAACCAGCTCTTGGCTGCATTAAAATATTTCAAAAAAATCACCCGCTCCATATCTGCATAATCTTTCAATTGCATTCGCTAGAGTTTGTGTGGGATTATTCGTGCGTTTTGAAGTTGAGTGCGGCAGATGTTTTGTAAAATGCTAATAATTGCCTTAATTGCGTTGATATCCAAATATTTGCATTTGCGGCAGAAGCGGAACGCATTTGAACTGTCGAGTGCCTGGCATCTTCTAAATCTGAATCCGAATCTGAATCTGATTATGTTTGCATTTGCATTTGCATCGCTTTGGATTCAGATTCGGATTCGCAGTCGCTATTGCAGTTCTTCCGCCTCGAATTGATGCAGTCTGTCAAGTGGACCGACCATGTTGATACGGCTGATGATGGCGAGGACGATGACGATGACTTCTTGAAATGTTTGTTTTAATAAATGTGGAGTAAATTGTGCATTTTATGCTGCAAATGAGGCCTGGACTAGACGGGCGTTTGATGTTTGCCCTGGGCAAATTTGCAGGCAGGGAGGCCCAAAAGAAAGCAGCTCGAATGAGTCAATATGCTTGTCTGCCTTGCACTTGGAGAAATAATAAATATTCAGATTAAAAAATTAAAGGAAATAAGAAGGATTAATGTGAGTAATCAAAAGAAAAAATAAGAAACAGAGTGGACGAAATTTAAATTAAAGTTCGGTTGAAAATGTAGAGTTTTAAAGAAAACTCTGTTGTGTAAGTAAAAGGCTTTCTGCCTTTTATGACTTGCTCGGGCACGATGGAGCTTATCAATTTGGATTGGATGCAGCTCCCTTTTAAAGCCGATCCCTGGGACGTGTGTTTACCCAGCTGTGACGTAATTTCATTTTGCATTTCCTCCCCCCAAAATGCAGCCTTCCTGATACTGCTCTCCACGGGATTAATGCCGCTGACGTCTGAAATCTGAAATGATGTCTGTCAAGGACTCTCGGGCGATGATAATGTGCTTTGGCGCAAACTTTCAAACAAACCCCCGCAGCCACCAGCATAAGCATAAGCTTTCCCCAAAAGTTTTATGACTAGACAGTTTTTTGGGTAGCTCCCCTCGTTCTCCTTTTCGGTCTCCTGCCCAAAATGTCAGTGATTTACTCTCCTTCTGGCTCGTCAATATGCTAATAATGTAAACTCATGTGGCCGGAAATTGTTTAGCTATAAACTTTGTTTATGGCTTGCCAACTTTAAATTGGACTGACGGACGGGAGGCGGCATCGGGTATTAAATGCTAAATATTTAACTAGGCATATGTTCGTCATTTGTCGAGTGCTCGATGTTGGGTGTGAGTGCCAAGCGTGCTTATCACTTAAGAGTGTGTTTGCCAAAGCGTCTTATCAACTTTGGCCCAAAGTTTGCGAGAAGAGTCGATTGGGACGAATAATGGGCTGGCTTGCTGTTTGTAGTAAGTAAAAAATGTTAAGGCTTATGCTTTTGATGAAACATGGTTGGGATAGACTTTTCAGGTAAGAAACATGGAAACAATAAATGGTTAACTAAATTAATAAATCGGACGAATACGAAGACGCATATTTTTTAATATCCATATAATTTGGTTTAAGATTGAATTTTTTTTAATAACCAAAATTAGATAAATTTGAATTAACCTTGGTTGATGGACAGTCAGTGCTGCAGTTAGTGCTGAGCTCTTCATCGCATTCGCAGCTCTGGCTGAACTACTGGACGCTGCTGCAGGTCATCACGGTTCTTAGGCTGTTGCCGGACGGATATCAACTGGTGACCGGTCACACGGCTACAGTCGCCAATAGAGTTGTAAGAACAGAGTCCGGTGGCCACATCGAAAGCCTATAAATCATATAAGATGGGGTTTATTAAATATATTACTGTGAGCTTTAGTTTTAACCTCATATATAAAAGCATGTATTAACTTACACTAGTATTACCCGTGCATGTGCCAGTTATCAAGTTATTATCCATATCACAATAGTTCCAGACAGAGCAGTCATCAGTGTCTCCGAAATACATATTAGCGGGCACCACGTTGCACGGTGTGAACAGGGTGGGTTGTTTGCTCTCGACCAGCTCGCTGCACATTCCGTAGATGCACTTGCCGGAGTAGGCGTCGAATCTGTAGCCGGTGGGGCAGGAGCTGGATCCAAGGATCACGCCATTCAGGCAGTAGTGGTAGCCGCCGCAGGTGGCAGTGTTGGGCACCCAAGTGTTGTTCCTGCCAGCACAGGGATCGGCCACGCCCCAGAAGCACTGATTAAAGCCTCCTAAGCAACTACTTGTTTTGGAAGCATATAAGAAGCCAGTCGGGCACCTGCCCTTCCTCGGTCCTTTGGACAAGCAGCTGTAGTAGTACTCGCAGGACTCGATGCTGCCTAGTATGGTTCCAGGCCTTACGGCCGAGCAGAAGGCCGTAACGTTGTAATTGCCCTCCATGATCACGTCCCCCAAGGCGTTGCCGCCCATCAGGCACAGGATCGTCGCCAGGAGGAGTTTGCCTGTACATTATAGGGTATCCGTTAGAAAATCAGTTGGATCAGAGGGTCCACTTACCTGTCATTGTAATTGGTAAATACTTGGTTATTTCGCAGTGAAAGCTGGCCAAAAACTACTGCTGGAATTCTTCCAGTAGCTTGTTTTTATAGGCATGTGTCCGAAACCTAGCCATCGAGATGGTTGCAGATAAGATAAAAGCTTTAGTTCTTTTATAATTTAGAAACTTTAATTAAAGATTACTTGTAATCTGGAATCAATATGATACTTCTTTTGCTTCTTTTTAATGTCAACTTTATCAGTGACCTATGATTTGTTTTAAAACCTATTAGAACATTGTTTGTTGTTTTATCTTCAGAAATATACATTATATACATATATATTTATACTTTTCCTTGCTAAATAATTTATGATCTGCAAATCCCTTGACAAATCCTTGCATTTTCACCTGTCAGGCAACCAGCCCATAACAAACTTCAAAATCAATTAATTTTATTTTCGTCAACAACAAAAAAATTAATGATATCTGCAGAAAAAACTTGGGCTCCAAGATTACCCCAAAAAGTTGGGATCAACTCTGGGTTGATTTCCATCCAATTCCCGTTTACATTTTGCACATCTATCAAAGTGTTTTCCTTGCGACTTTTTGTAGCAATTTATTAACGTCACCTGGCACTTTGCATACTTATACATGTAAATATATATACATATATATTTATATATATATGTGTTTGTGTGTCCATTAGTTCCCTCAAGACTTTGTTGTGTTCATTAGCCAGTCGGGGCTTTTCTCATTTTTCTTCTTGTTTTCCTGTTTATTTGGGCCAGGCAATTTGACACTTTTAAGGATTTGCGGAGTTTGACACGCGTAACGCCATTAAATTTATCAATTGCTCAACTCGCTCAACGGCTTTCCCCTCCCTCTTCGAGCTTTTATGGCGCCCCCCCTTCGCTGTCACCTTTTGTGGCTGCCCCTGCTCTTATTATTATATTTTTTATTTGCCATTACGGAATTTACAACTTTTTTCAATCAGACGAACGATTCGCGAAAGCGACGCGTGGCCTGGGAGCACTTGATTTTGATTATTTGCGGTGGGGAAAATCAAGCAGCTCTAGATTTTATTTTTCTGTTGCCAGCATAGTGGCAATTTATCATTCATTAGATGCTTTAAGTGTAACAGGAAAAATAAATGAAGGGAGGGGAGTTTAAATGGAAGGAACGATAACTTTCTCAAGAGAAATGCAAATCAAAGTTGACGCAAGGAATTGTATTTATTGTTTTTATTGACTGCCAATATTTTTGGTAACTTTAAAAGCAATATTGTAATAGTAATTATTATTAAGAAAAAAATCATGAGACGTTTCTAGGTTCTTAGTTATTATTAATAATTTCATGTTACTTCATTGAATTTTTCCAAGCGCCAGGATGTCCCATTTTTATAACCACGCATTTTATGACTTTGTTTATTTTAATTTTATGCCCCTAAAAACCACACGTTTTCCTTCAATAAATCGAAGCTTCCTTTTATGGTTATGACTGTGTCACAGGTGCTTTTAATATATTCCAATATCCAGGCAATAATATGGAAATGAATAAACATAAATAAATACGAATGTAGCACAATGAGAATCATAACCAAGGCCAACACTTTAAGGCCGATGCTGATGCTGGCCAACTAACGGTGACCGCAAGTTGACAAGAATTTTCACTTTTATTGCCAACATTTAACAGGCCATGACACGGCCGCGGCGGCAACTTTTTCATCATCAATTTGCTTTATGGCCCGGAATGGCTGCCGCACAGTGCAGCCACTTGTCATAACACGGCGGCGGCGAGTTACCGTTACCGTTTTGCTAAAACATTTACCCACGCCAACAGCCGGAAAAGAGAGACAACGGAAAATGGGGAAAACTAGCTGCAGTCGAATAACCCGGCTAGAGATGGTAAACTATAAAATATGGTCGTAAAATTTATTTAAATTAATATATATTGAGAAGAAACCAGGAGACAGAAATCAACGAAAGGCAGCTCTTTTAAAAAGAGTCTATAATTATTAGTATTTAAATAAAATTTATATTTTTAACTTTATTTAGGACATTTTTTTGACAGTGCTTTAAATTACGAAAATATATATTTTGGGAGGGAGAGAAGGATTCCATGATAAAAATCGTGTTCATAAGAGTCTTAAAGTCTTAAAAATCTTCAAATAAGACCAACAATAACTTAAAATATTTAATATTAAATTTAATATCTAATTTTATAATTACTTAAATATTATAACCAGAAATATTTATAAATTAGTTATATATGACTGTCGTTGGTTTTTTAACCCAAATAAATAAAATAATCCACCAAATGATGCGACTTCAAGGCACCCACAAACGGTATCCGAAATCAAAGTCACGACTTTCCCAGGCTATCCATATCACATCGCCCCTTCCATCTCTAGATCTATGGCTACCAGAAAGAGACGCACACAGAGGCTGGGCATTGTTGTTGGCACTTTGCTAACATTTTCACACCCAAGACGGAGGATAGCGGTGGACCAGGCCAGAAGGCAGCTCAGCTGGACGAAGGCAGCGACAATTTGTCTGCGAATTCGCGAGGTGCTGGGAAGGGGTGAGGTTTCCAGTGAGGGAAATGGGGTCAAAAAGTGGGGCGGGGCGACCTGTCTGAGCCTCAGAGTGTTTAGCTTCGGTTGCATGTCCATGATGGCGTGTAACTGGTTTGTATCTTTTTGCAGCTATTTCTCTTCGTTTTCCACTTCCTTTCTTCCGAATTTTCCCTGCCCCATTTTCCGTTGGCCGATTTTGTCAACATTATTCAAGCATAAACATTTCCCAAACCAATGCGATGACGAACCCGAAGGAGGGCGGCTGCAAAGGGGGTAAAATGGTTGCAAGAATGGAAAAAGGGGAGGAAAGTAAAAGGTGGCTGGGGAAGAGGAAACGTGATGCCAGCCAAAATGCTGCAAATGGTGGAAAATGCTCGAAACAAGCATTTAAACGTCGTTAGGTTTGTACAAATCAAGATAAATGGCGATAGGACATGTGCCCAAGCGAAGGACGATGGATCCAAAGGTGGAGAAGGACCCTAGAACTGGCCTGTGTGTGTGGGGTTCAGGTGAGCTGCCGTTGTCCTCCTTCATTTGTTTGCCTTTTACAAAACGGACAATCAGCGTCCCAATTAAAATTATGAAAAGGTAAAATCTCCCCCCAAGAGTAGGAGAATTTAATATTGTTAAATGCTTAACAATCATACAATTTCAAGGATACATTATATGATTTCTGCTATTTTTAAACCTTACCCAGTGCCCCATCGAAACTCCATTTATTTTCCGCTTCTCCTTAGATTACTTCATCATCAATTTACCGCCAGGCGTTTGTCCTGCAATCCTTGAGCCCCTAAGAGTGCTATTCAAACGGAATGCTTAACATTTGCCCATCCAATTAGGCCAAGAATGGCGTATCGTGCCCAAATCCTGTCCTGTCCCTCGGATTTCCTTCGCTTCCTCCCTGCTCCTGCTGCTGCTGCCGCCGCAATGATATGCATTTTCGAACAGCGCCCTTCGGTGCAATAAAATCCGCACAGCGAGTGCCGAGAGGCACAGGCTTCGCTAAATGCATCACGTATTGGATTTTGACATAAACGCTTGTCCTCGTTAGCGCCGCATCGTGTTCCGCCTTTCCGAGTCCCCGATCCCCTGGCCCCTCAACCACTTCCACCCACAGAGATCCTCCAAGCCGCCTGCGGTGCCAAGGCAAAAGTTTTACCACCGAGCGGGAACAAAGGTGCAAACCGAGGAACCAAAAAGTTTCAGACAAGTAGTAGGCAGCATGTTGATAAATTGCCTGGGCTTTAACCCGCGCCCCGACGCTGTCAGATTTTATGCAAAAATCATTTCAGTAAAGTTAACTTAAGCTTAAGGAATAGCACAGTCGACCTCGGGGATACCTCTCAATAGGAAAGTGCTTTCAAAGATTATTAAAAGAAATCTGCAGAATAATAATAATAAATGATATATGATATATAAATTGATTTTTTGTAGATCTCATTAGAAAATTATATAAATTACAAAATATGACATCTCTTATAGTTAGTGGAATAAAATACCATGAAACAGTATAATTTTACGTAACTTTAAGCTCCTAATGAACTCCTTTACGGTTTACTGATCCATTTCTTAATTTTTAATAATAACTTGTTGATCGTAATTAATTTGTTGAAGGGGAAAACTTTTAGTTACTATAAAACCCTAAATCAAAGCTTTTAGGCCTACTTTAATTCCCTAATCACTTATTAGATAAATATAAAATGTATAAATATTTGTAATAACTCCAATTGGGTTTTGTTTTTAATCAAATCTTGCTCTCCAAACCCTTTAAAAAATCTGAAACGTAGATAAATATATTTAGTCTGAACTCAGATCCCAATGGACCCTCTGAGGCATCAGCTAACCAAGCTGGATATGAAAAGTTTGCCCATTGGGGAAGACACTCTTCAAGGAAAAAAACGTGGAGAGTGAGCCAAGAGCTGAGAGCTGCTCGTTTCGATTGAGATCCCTCGAGTGTTGACTGACGGCGTCGCTGCCGGCGCTGAAATAATGCGGCCAATAAATGTCAATGCAATGCGAGATGAGGGCCAGGTACTGGAGGGGGGACGAAAGGCAACCTCCCTTTCATGTGTTTCCACTGGGCGCATTGTGTATATATTTAAATGGCAGTTAAAGTGGCAACACGTTTCGTTTTCGTTTGAACTCGTCGATGGGATGATGATCTTGCAGCTGGCAGCGTTCCCAGTGCATCCTTCAAACACGTCATGCATTTATGCGTTTATAAATATTTCATACTTTGAGCAGCGTTGCGGAAGTTTTCCCCCTCCGTGAGTCATATTTTCGGTGCTAGGCTCAACCTCAACCTGAAAACAAAGACCGCTGTCGTATAAACAATATATGCATATCTGGCTGTTTACCGATTTCCTCATTTGCATTCAATGAATGGCCAGAAGATGGGCCGGAGCCAGTGTGAGTGTCATTGTCAGGTTGGAGCACACTCACAGATCTTCCATTCCATTCCAATGCCATTTGCATATTGGCACTTGACGAAATACTTATCTTGCCAAGGAATGGCAAATCAAATTGTTGGCAATTTGCATACATCATATGTTAACAGCGATTTTGAGCCGGGTGTACATATCGCAGATAAATCAATTTCATTCTCAGTCCCAACTTTGACAGCTTCGATTGGTGGCTAAAATGAAATGAAGTCATCATCATCAGCAGCAGCGATAATGGCTCGATTAGCTTTCAATTAGTGTCAGGAATGTTAAGTATGTTATATTTACTTTGTATATTCTGTATTTTATTTTGATATTGTATTCCTAATTCATATACAATTTAAATGAATTACATGTTAGTAATCTGTTCTTATAGGATATAAATAATCTTAATTAAAAAACACGAATAGAGACCGTGTAAATTCCTAATTGGTTATTAAGTTATCAGCATTAGCATAATAACCTTATAATTCTTTTAAAATTATCGCTAAAGATATCTTTCTTTACAAAATAAAGCTGTTTGTATATATATTAAGTACACATATTTATATGTGATATATTGTAACAGTATTAAGCATATAAATCCCCAGCCGAACGTCTTAATTTATGTGTTTTGCGTGCATTGTTTTTCCTTTGAACTAATATCGCTTATCACATTTATCATGAGCACACGGCGGCGGTCTCTTTTCTTCTCGACAAAGAAAAACGAAACGAAATATTTACGATAACGGCAATTTGCATAATGTGCAAATCATAATACGTATTTCCTTCCCCGCTCCATGTGTGTGGGCATAAATATTGCAACATTTGTAACAGACAACGCGGCTGCCTCCAGATAAGTTATCAGGGATTCAGGAGGGAGTCGGAAACTCAATGCTAAAATGCACACACGGGGAACGGCACACACCCCACCCGCATTTCCCCGCTCTCTTGACTTTCCATCCATTCAGGCAAAGTTAACAGGAAAAGCTCAACACTCAGTGGGTTCACGCAGAGAAACGGAAATAAGATTAGGAGCAATAAAATATATTCAATAAGACATGTTGGTACAGTGCAGAAAGATACATTTAGTTTTTAGTGGACTCTGATTGAAAAATTGTGAAAAAATTGAAGGACCTCGAAAATATTTAACATTTTTTCCTCTTTCAAGATAAATTTTATTTAAAACACGGCCTTAGTAATTATTACATTTACTTTCATAAAATATTCAAATTTTTTTATAAATAAACTTTAGGCGGAAGTCCATTAGATTAAGTTTATATCGCAGTCTAGATTTTTTGGGATGTAAATCAAGAGTTTAATGAATTCAATAAGCTGACTTGAATATTTTATTTTATTTTTGAAAAGGAGAAAGGGAAAAAGAGGCTTTAAACTAAATGAATATGTCTATTGATTTTCCAACTTACTTACTGTACCACTTATTTGTACCTATTTATGATAATTTTATTTTTCAGTGTACTCCCTCATGCCTTTTGTGAGTCAGGCGACAAATGGCACTCCAGCTTTAAGTAGTTGTAACCCTCCTGCCTCTCCCTTCCTGTCTTACGCCTTTTACCTCTTTCTCTTCTGCACATTTTTTACACTCTTCCCTTTTTGCTGGGCAAAATGTTGCCACTGCGATTGTTCAATTTCAATTCACAACTTTTTGACCATGTAACAACTGCGGCAAGTTGTTGCATTGTTAAAAGTCCTCTTACACATGTCTGCCCGACTGTCTGTGGATGTCTGGTCCTGAATGCGGCTGGTGTGCTTCGGTACTTAGGGATAAATGTTCGTGTGGGGTAATGACAAATTTGGCAGAAATTTAAAAAAGTTATAGAAATAATTTGGTTAGGGAATCTGCAACAGATGTGTTAAATGCAGCCCCTAATGTAAAATACGGAAAAACCTCACAAATAGTAACTTTCCAAAGAAGAAAAGTCGAAAAATATTCAATGGAAACCTTAGCAGCTTTAGAAAATGTTAATTATTTCGGTGTTCTGCTATTGAAGCATATCAACTGTTTAGAGTGACATTTACAAGTTGACCAAAGGTGTTGGATTTTCAATTTCTTTGGCGATTGCAACTGCCCTTTACTGAGCCCAAAACCACTTAAACCTGGCCCATTTCATCTCATCCCCACACATCATCAATTCAAAACCAATAACTCAAAAACAAAAATCCAGCAATCATATGTATGCTGTGGACTTTCAAAGTTTTCGTTTTTCCTTTGGCTACTGGCTTGGCAATTTCATTTTCCAAGAAATTCCATTTACACTCGAGAGCTTTGTTCTGGTTACGGGGGGAAATGCGAATGCGAATGGCAATGGCAATGTCATGACGAATTTGGCAGTGATAAATGTAGAACCCCATCCGTAAACCAGCTGCCAGGTGGAAAATCCCAAAAAGTGTTTGGGCTATTTATGCGCAGGTAGCCGAAAACAAGAAAACAATAAAGAAAAACTCCGACCAATGCACGGAAGGAAAATGTTTTTAAAATTTTAAATATAGTAAATTAATGATGAGACAGACAGTTTCAATTTAAAATATTCAGAGTTCTGCCTGTCTGCATATTCCATAAAAATTATGATTTAATTATATATGTACCTTAAGTAATTAATAAGAGGTTTGCTGGTCTAAAACATATCTTAAACTATAACTAAATAATAACTCAAGCTATTTAAGGGTTATTCCGGAGTATTGCTAATTTGAAACCCGTTTTTCTTCTCTCTGCACGGCTTGACAAACTATTCGGCTGAGATGTGGAGTCTGGTCTGGCTTGGCTGGGTTAGGTTTCGGTGTTTTATGCATGAAATGCCAAAACGAATGCCACACCGCCAGACTGAGGGACTGGCGGACTGACTGTTGACGCCTTGATGCATGGTTCAAGGCAATGTTAGCGACAGGAACAGAGTCGACTCGAAATCGGGGGATTGAGACCGGGAATGAGGCTGAGGCCGAGACCGAGACCGAACCGGAGACCGAACCTGAACCCCAAAGACAGGCACACTCCCAAAAAATGTGCACACCGAATTGCCATTGCCGGCGGGCATTCTTCGAGAGCCGAGAGTTGCTATTGAAATTCAGCTACAGCGTTGCTAATTTGTATTTTAAAATATGCGCAATTATAACATCCCAACAATGCATTCAGTGGTGTGTAAGTCTTCATGTTAAATAAACCGAAAAGGGGTGCAGCGGCAAAGGCAGCGACAAACAGCAAAGCGATGTCACAACAGCAGGCGAAGGAGGTGGCATCAAGGTAATGGGGGTAGAGGAGTAGCGGGGTAGCGGAGGCATGTGGAGCGGCTACCCTTAAGTGTTTTTTTTTTCGATACCCTCTACATTATATAATGGGATATATACTGGGAGTTTGGAATAAATTAATTAAATAAATTAATTAATTAATATAAATATATCGAAGTATGAGATGGTCTTTCCCAAAGTAACAAAGTAACTTTCACAAGTAACACTAGATTAAGCTTTTAGTAAATCGTTGATCTCTATTAAAATTCAAATTATAAACTAAAAACAATAAAAATAATTTCAAATTATTGTTTTAAATAATATAGAACCGGCAACATAGGGTACCCCATATTCGAACCTCAATCCCTTTCAACCCCACGCTCTCCTGCTGTGCCCGTTGCTCGATTGTCGCGTGTGTGTTTCCCCGGCCTCCCCTGCCTTTAAACTTATGAAAAATCATTAAAATTATTACATTTGGCTTGCTGACACCTTTTTGCCCCGCGTTCCGGGCAGGAAGACAAACGAGATCGCGGGCAGGGACCAATTCGTGACATTTGTGCGGGGATTAGACCAAACAACTGTCACACATTTCTCGACTCGAATTACTATGATTAGCATAGCGTTCTGCGGGGTGTTGAATTTTACAGGGGCGGAAGGAAGGGGAAACCCCCTCTCGAGTGCGGTTCTAATGCTGTTTATGGTCAGGCCGGCAGCTGCGATTAGCTGCCTCAATGGCCGGCAGTTTGTCAGGCTCTGAACTCTAAGCTCCTGGAGATATTTCTCTCTTTTCTTGGTCCTGACTCTCCGGCTGCTGTTAATGCTCCTAATGGCAAATATTGCCCGGACATTATGCAAATATTTGCACCGACTAATGATGAAACGTGCCGGGAACAATCTGCTCGTTATGTTGGCGATATAAAAGCGCAATGAAACCGAAAGGTGTTCGCTCCGCCGTTGTCTTGGGCTTGATTAAAAAATATCTTGCAAGACGCTTAGGCCTAGGCCAAGGACACGGACAGGACAAGAGCAAGACAAGCAAGCCGGGGACTTTGCAAATTGGGCTCATACATATTTAATTGGTGTGTGTGTGGCTGGGGGAGATAACGATATGAGACTTCCTTTTGAAATTCCCATATGAAAGGAATTCATTCATGCCAAGGGGTTAAGGGTACGAGCTTCAGGAAAGATGTTCGATTGTCGGAACATTTAGGCATGTAGGAAGAGTTAAAGAGAAGTCTACCTTATGGGAATATTAAATGTACTACTACGACTACGTTTTATCCAGAAGCTAAGTATACTATTTCTTGCATTACATTTTAATAAATCACATCTAAAGCTTAAATTAGACTCAAAACATAGTATCAATTTCCGCTTTCCTTACCTTAATTCTTACTTAAATTAATTTGTGACAATAAAATAATTTGTATTGTATTTTCTTTGGCTGTCAGGATATAAATGCATATTTTTGTTTATTGAACTCTCGACTACTCTCATCGCGATTTGCAAATGAATCCTTAATAATAAACTTGCGTTTGTTTTCATTATGCATATATGCATATAAGCCTCTGGGCACTTTCGGTGGTCGCTGTCATTTATCTTTTCTGGAAAATCATCAACTCTTGGCGATCATTAAACTTCTCGCACTCTCGAAAAACTGCGTTGTCGTTGGCGGCCAACGAAACCGAAACGATCTTGATGGCTCTGGTCCGGAGACCGGAGTGCGGATGGTCTGTTCTTCAGATCTGCCAGCAAAAGTCGCTGGAACTCGACCAATTTGCAATTCATTTCGTTTTGCGCTTTAATGTTCGCCAGACACGAAACACGAAATGGCAACGATTTGGCTTGTGAATAAACATATATATGTATTTACTTACATATGTTTGGGTGTGCAATAAATTTGTAAAATTTAAACAATGCAAAGCGAAGCGAATTATTGCCGCTTGAATGGCTGCTCTTCGAACACGCCCCATGCTAATCAGGAAAAAAATGATATATAAATATATGTGCGCCGGATAAAGGGTTCCACAATGAAGCCAATAAACTGCCTGCCATTGCTTCCGCGCAATTTCATTTTGAAGGATGGCCCGGAGTTGGGGGAACGTCGCTATTCCAATAACAATGCCACATCAGAAGGCCTTAAAAACAGGCGCCTCAATTTGGCTTTTGTCTTCCCAGGCAGAGAGAGAGAGTGAGTTTTTAGATTTCCCTGTTGTCTGCGGAGAGGCCTACGCGAATAATTGGCCCACTCTATGGATTCCGAGCCAATCAACGTCGTTTCGAGAACCTCCAGGGAGTTGATCTATTAAAGAGTTGAGCAGAGAAGGGCGCATATCCGGCAATCTGCTTTTCAAAAATTCTCATTTAGCTTAAAACGATTGTGAAATCAAAGAAGCTGGAATTGTTGAGATTTTCTTTGTTCAATGAACCGATGGCTCAATTTCGCAGTTTTGGAATATTTTATTTGATGTAAATTGGCAGGAAGTTTTGCATTAAAAGAGTATGAAATTAATAAACGAAGTCAACAGGGAATGTAATTAGTTTTATTTCGTATTTAATCTTTTGTTTATGTAAATCTTTGACCCTTAATATGTGGAGCATTCAATTACCAAAAATGATTTCCCTTCTACTATGGAGAGCAGAGCATCTTCTTCCGTCATTAATGTCATCTATTTATGTGCTCATGACTTGATTAATTACTTAGGGCCTCGGCTACTGTTCCAAGCAGTCCGGCCCATCCATCAGTCGATCAATCACTCAATCCATAGCTCGAAGAGATCAAAGAGCTCCACTTCAATGGCAAATGTTAAATGAGAAGAACGAGACCGAGTTCTCCTAATTAAAGTAGTGCAAACAAATCTTGAGTCGCGGCTTTTGTGACAAGTCCTGCTCCAGTTTTCCTTGCCGCACAAAGGAGCACAAAGGAGAGGCCTCGGGAGAAGGCAGAAATTGAACAGCCTCGACGGGCGGAGCGGTACGTGACAGTGAGCCGCAGGAACAGGCGACCAAGTGACAGCGTGAATAAATTTGTCATTAGTAAATGTCAAAGATAAAAGTGCTCCTCGGTCTGCAGCTGCCGGGGCAATGTAAAATTGTTGAGTAAGTGAAACAACTGGCGGCTCTTGTCTGCGGAATGGAATGGAATCGTATGGTGTGGAATGCACTTGCCACTCGCCTACACTGCGCCCCCAAAATGCAGTTCTGGGAATAATTTAACCATTATTTGTTAAGTGATCGCTATATTAGTAGTCCATAAAGTAATGGTTGAATAAAGAAACCTGTTGGTGTTAGGAAAAGCTTATTGGGGCTGCATAAATAAATATACATAAAGTCTCATGGAATGTATAAAAATATTTATAATATTATTATTTTATTTCATATTTATACAACTCTATAGTACGCTTTATTATCTTAGTGAAGTAAAGTTAAAATATAAAATCATAATTAATAATAATAGTTTGCTTTTTCATCTGTGTACTCTGGCAGTGCTTCTTCAATACGATCCCATCCATATGTTGCTTATTTGCAGCCCAGCAGAGACAATTTTTCGCCATACGAATCCCCTTTATTTTCGCCACGCGAAAAGTTTCCAATCATTTCGGCGTGCTAATTATGAAACTTAATGTGCCATCGAGCGACGCAGACGATGTTGGTGCCGATGTTGAACTCGAACCAAATGCCGCGTGCAAAACAATTAACCATGAAATTGAAAATGCCGCCGACGTTGTTCGGTGGGAACAGGGCGATTTCGAGTGGCAAAGTTATGCAAAGCAGGCACTGGCGCAGGCTCGGGCACAGGCAGCTGTGCGAGGCATTTTCTCGTCCTGCGACCATTTGTTCCACTTCTGTGGCCAAAAAGGCGCAAGGAAGTGCCAGAGCGTGCGCGTGCCCCACAGGAAAAAAAATATAAAGGAGAAAAAGCCGAGGGGGAGCCGCAACAAAGCGAGAAGGCAGCCAAGTGACTGGATGGCCTCGGTTCCACGAAGAGCGGAACCCAAACCTAACCATTTCTAACCCAATTAGTGTTGTCCTCTCAGATATTTTATAGCCTTTTCTAAATTTAAAAAATAAAATTATAAACGTTTTAAAAAAAAGATATTGTAAATATTTGTTTGAATACTATTTTGTGCTTTATTTAAAGTATTTATTGTTAAAAGGTGAGTTTAAAGTTTGGTATTTTTCAGAATTTAAAGTATCTAACTATATAGGATTATATACAAGAATTTTGTTCTTTATTTCTTATTTTATTAATTTTCCTTAAATTATGTACTTCTTCGATATATGTATATACAATGTGTTGTCGAGTTTTTAGCTATTTTTTGTAATATGTATTTGGACAACTCTGGAAGTCACTCCGGAAAAATCGCTCTATTATGTGACCGCTTATTTCGAGGGTATGCTCAAACGTTACGCTCCTGCACCCGATCAAAAAACGTTATAAATAAATAAATGAAGCCCATGGAGAGCATTAGCCATGCCAGTTGTCGGCTCTTTTACTTGGTGGTGACCACAAATCTACATTCTGCTCAGGGTGGCCTCAGTCCGTTTATTTGAGTCGTAAAACGTTTCTAATTGGAACGGTTTCAGATTAACATACTCTGACTTTTTAGGGAGTAATGTATGAATGGTTTCAATGCTCAGAACTGAAGTGTGGGTGATATTAATATGGACGACTTCTAGGTGTGTCAGGTCATAACCCATTTCAATATTTTATGGCTAGCAACATTTAGTCTAGCCATTAGGGAAAATTTAAATAAATTCTAATTAACTTTGCCAATTACCAACAAATGATAAGTGATATAGCCTTTGTCAAAATAAATTAAAAATCCACTCTTAGCCGAAATTTCTTTCACTTTTTCCACTTTATTAAAAGTGCTAGCATATGAACTTCCCAGCCTGTCTGCCTGTTTTCATTTCCGTTTACCTTTAGGACATGGCAAATTAAATGATAAAATGAAATGTTTTTGTTGCTCCCCGGAGTTGTTAATACTCGGCTCACCCCGTTCGCTTCTCCCCCGGGAAGAGCGATTAAGTTGCGGCTTTCAGTTTTGGGTTTTGGGTAATATGTAGACTCAAGGCCGCAGACGGCTGCCAGACAACTGATATGTGCACATGACTACATGCGGATCCCGAAAGGAGAGACGACTCCAAGCCAGACACAGAGGACAAGGACCGAGGATGCAGGACACGGGACCGGGCTGAATCAGATTTGACTCCACAAAAGGATGCAGTCGAAAGGGAGCGGCGAGTGAATGTGGAAACTGATGAAATGTACTCGCTTATGAATCGTTTATGGACTGAGCTGCACAGAGAAAAATATTATGCCAAATCTTTCCTGAAAAAATATTATTCTTGATATATTTTAATATAACATAGAATAGGTTGAGTTTAAATTAAAAATAATTAGAAATATTTTCATTTCCATTTATTTATTTATAGATAACCCTTTTGATTTCTCGACTGTAACCCAAAAATGTAACATTGCCAAAGAGACTGAAACACTTTCATGTGCCGCCTGAAATTTTTGCATTCAATTCAATTAGAATGGCCCAAGATAGAGGATAGGACCATGTTCTTTGTGCAGGGAATTTGCTGAAAATTTGTTAGTCTTGTCCCCAGGCAGGATAACCCTGTGGAACCTCCTACTACCCCAGTTAATCTCCAAGGCACAAAACGTTGCATGCAAAAAGGATCCCTGCACTTTGTGAAAGTGATTTTCGTGGGTGGATGGGCGATAGGTGGTAAAGTTAAGGGATTTTGGGAATACATTTGCAGCCCGCTATCGCATTAACTCTTCACCTTTTTAGGCAAATACTAAAAGCATTAAAACTTAACTTCCTGCGCCACAAAACTTGTGTCCTTTGGGTGAAAATGGATCCTCTCAAAAAAGAAAACGAAAAAAAGACAAACAAAAAACGCATTCCACGAATTTCGAGTGTTGGAAGCGTACGTGTTCCGCTTAGGAATTCATGTTTGACATATTGCCCACGGCCACGGCGGGCATATTAATACAAGAGTCCCTTCCTCTCTCCTTTTTTTTGTTTTTGGTTCTGCATCTGTCCTTTTCCCTGCGGAACATGTTAAGAAAATGTTAATCAAGCGGTCAGTGCGGAATAGAGAACACTCGACTTTTAGTTGCCGGCGGCGTGGGAGATTCTCTCCTTCCTCACTTTTATTTCTCCATTTACTTTGTTTGCTGGAAGTTGCACGTCTCCGGACTGTTAATAACCTTTGTTGTCCTACCAAAAAAACAAAAAAAACAGTGAAAAGAAAAACAACACAAGACATGAAACGGAAGCTTTGGCAGTTGAGGTGTCACGTTTGCCGCAACTGACGGATATAAATTCCCCACAAACGCTAAATGTTAATCCAACTGGGCTACACACTTTTCGTTGCCAACTCAATTTAAATTTCCTTGGGAATTTTCAAATCTAAATGAATTGAATTTTATATTAAACATCCGCCAGGCTATGAAATCATTTCCGTTCCCTGAAATGTTCCAAACAAACTGAGTTAAGCTGAGAGTGAAAGTGAAGTGGAAGGGCTGGAGTGGCTGCATGATTGTTGAACCCTTTTAACGTCAATTAATCACAAATTAAACTGTCGCCCAGCACACACAGTCACACACCGAGTGCTAGACAGGGACATCGGCATTTATCCAGGATGAAAATATTTCCAGGACCATTTAAGGCTAAATAGGTAATAAATTTGTTGTTGACTGGCGGCTAAGGACAGCTTTCACTTTTTCCAGGGGGGCATGAGTTTGGAGCTTCAGGCCATGTCTAGACATGCGAGCGAGATTGAGGGTTAATATATGGGGTTAATGCAGAGTGGGCATGTGACAGGACGGAATGTGCAGGGAAAATTCTGACCCGCATCGAACTCAAATCAAGTGGGAAAACTGAAGTTGAGTGAGTTCGGGATAAGAGTGCTGGCAAGCGATCACCACAATCAAATGTCAATTCATTCGTCGGATCATAAAAATTAATTTAACATTTTAGAAAGTCAGCAAACAATTTATAGTTATTAAGTCTCGCAGCAAATTATTTATTAACAGATGACAATCGGCTCGAGTAAACCATTATAATTATTATGAGAATAACATTATTTTAAACTATCTTTAATTCTTAAGTGAATTGTAATTACATGTATAGTAATTTATGTTTATAAATAAATTAGGGCTTAAAAAGTTAACAAATTCTACAGTTACTTAACCACAAGAGTGACATCTTTGCTTTTTAATTCATAGATCAAAATTTCTGACCTTCATCAATGGAAAATATTATCTGATGCATCGCGATCGATCATCATAATTTCACACTTTCTTTTCCACAGCAATGAAACCCGTATAAAGTCAACTCTTATCCTGACCCAGTTTGAAGTAACGGAAGCGATTGCCTGAACTTATTCAAGACGCACTCATCGTCATCCCGTCCAGATTCGAACCCAATCCAATCCCTTTACGTTCCATGTAACCCCCATTCACATAATGCAATAAGTTGTTCAAGGGAGGAAGCGAAGGAAAAAAAGTTGGAACGGAAATGCTGATTGAAATCGTTTTGGCGTGAAATCAATCATCGTACAAACGATGTGTCTGCCATCGCAAGGATGCGGCAACTTTCATTAAGAGTCCTTAATGCGATTTGCTGACGCTGTTGCCCCAGCTTGTTGTTGATGTCGCTGCCAAGCACAGTACATGCTGCTGCTGCGCGGATCACTCGCGGAATAAGACAAATTCTGAGTCAGAGTCAGAGTCGGAGTCTGACAAATGAGCTGCTCCCCGCTTCAATCTCGTTTTGCATTTCCTAGCTGCATGTTCGCATTCGCTCCCCATTGTCGTTGGCTATCCAAACATTTTCCAAAATTGAATCGAATTAACGGTCCGGCCCTTTTGCTGTAGTCGTAAAACAACGCCTGTAAAGGCAGCACATCAATAGAAAAATGGTAAACACAGTTCAATTCGCTGAGTGCGTAACACACACACGCACACGCAGATTCACTGATTCGCTCACACAGATACACAATTGCAGGAGCCTTATGAACGTTAACCCTTGGGTCGAACGGTGGGCTGAAATCATTACAATATTTTAAATTACTTTTAAAATATTACGTGTCTCAGGTCTATAAATAAATAAACTGAACGGGAAGAAAATAATAATAAGTTTGCCAGAATTATGTTTTCTATTTACTTGATTAGTTTTACCACTTTGTTAGTTTCGAAATCAATGATCTTATAGACTTCTTAACTGTAATATTTTATATTTCAGATTCTACTGGCTTATACGGAACTTTCTTTTAAAATTCGGAGATCCTACGTATTTTAAAATGAATCAACTCTGTGAAAGTCTTAAATATAAAAATACTGATTTAGCTATGTTCATTATCTTTGAGAAATTGATCATTACTTGCGTACCGAATATATAAAATAAATAATAAAATAATACATAAATTTTGGTACTGCCTACGGGTTAAGCATTGCAATTGCACACCCCCAGCGGCTCTCTTCGGCTCTGAAGTGATTGTAATCAACGGTAAACAGCAACCGAGGGCCACGATTTTTGAGTCAACCGAATAGCGGGCGGTCCGCCGGCCACGCCCCACCCCGCCCCCTTTTCCGGCCCCGTTCCAGGGAGTGCATGTGTGCATTTAGACTCTTTTTTTCTGTATGTCAGTGGGGTAGAACGAACTGTAAGCCCAGCACTTGGATATTTACGAGGAGGCCTTTTCAGCATCAGCAAAAATTTCTTATTGTTTTTCCCCCAAGTATTCACTTCCGCTCCTTATTTATGGAGGGGGCGGCGGAGGAGACTTAGCTTCGATCGCGATTTGAATTTTTCTGAGCTTGAGCTGAGCAAAATCTTTGATGGATTATGATTTATGGGCCGCTGTCGATGGCTGCTAACGTATAATTAAAACCGAAGCCCGAATACCGTTTACCCAGCCGAAGGCGAACGGACATTAATCAATTATCTTTGAAAAGTAAACCGATACACAGGGATCTGATGTGATGTGTGTGTGTGTGTGTGTTGTAATGATGTGTGGGCAGGCAACAATTAAACAAAAGACACGCGCTCGCACATGTAAATCATTTTCGGTCTGGCCGGCAAAGGTTTTCATTCCCGCACCTTCATCGAGACCCCTGCTCTCCCTCTGATTGATGGCCGTCTGCTCGAGCTCGCCCTTTGTCCACTTCCCTCCGAGCTCTATGCATATCCGAACCTATCCCCCGGTATCCGAACAATGCCAACTGTCGCTGTGGAAAACGATAACAATGGCCAACGGGGATCGAGGTGTCTGCGGTGCTCAACTCCAAAATAGTGCAGTTTAAGTTTCATTAGTTAATTGGCATCGAATTACCGACATTTTAGGGAAATGCCAGGAGCGGTTACTGTTCGGAATTGATTTCAAAAATTCAGGAGCTTAGGCTTAAAGGTAGCAGTTGGTTTGGGAATTTATTTAATAAATAATAATAATGTGCGGGATCAAGATATAAAATCAATCAAAATAATCAATGGCTCTAAAAAATGTAAAATAAATATTTTTATTAAAGTTGAATCTATATCAGTTCCAGAAATAACCAAATATAATATCGGTTTTTATAAAAGGTTCTTGGGAAAATTATTTCTCTTAATGCTTAACTCTTTAACTAGTAACTCATCATTTATTTAATTAAAACGACTACAATGCAATTAGTTATCCTTGAGTGAAAAATATCAATAAACTCAAGTCAAATGCATTCTAGAAATCAATTCCAAAAACAGATTAATTCGGTTACAGGCCACCTTTTAATCAAGGGAATTATTTCTCTAGAGCTGCGACTTTTGCTGATGCAATCCTCCTTTCTCTGACCGATGGGATCTTTGGGCTAAGCTTTCATCAGTTAATTGGCATCAAATAACCGAAGACATCAAAGTTGAAGGCTGCGTCCCCGAGCAATGAAGCATCGAAAAGTCCACCCACTCGCCTACCCTCCGAGTGTAATTAAATGTTGAAGCAATGCCAACCCCTATGACAAATCAGATTCCATGTTAATCTCAACGTTAAACAAACCAAAAATGAAACACGCAAAGATTTTCCGTGTAAGCGGCTTAGGTTCGGAAACAAAAATAAATCTGCGAAGCCAGAGTCGCGACTGAAGCCCTTGGAGGTAAGCTAAGTCAATATCGGCCACTCCGGGCAGCTCTCCCAGGCTTGGCAACCAGCAACATTAAATAACCAGTTTTCATTACTTGTATATTGTTGTTTTTTTTCGCTTAATTGTTTTTCAGGCATCGTTGTAAAAAGCAGAATGCTGCACTTCGTGGCAATTTTCGCTGAGGCGAAGGAAATTTTAATGAATGTTCACAGACGCAATTCGATACCTCTCGATGTTTATTCCCGGTAGAACTTTCATTATATAGTAGAGGAAATATGGTTTCTAAAGTACTCTTACAAATGGAGCTCTTAAATAACAGTTGGGTATATTCTTAAGATTCTTAATTTGTCCATTTCCCACATTATAAGCTGAGACTTTTGCAACAACGAAACGCACTGTAGGTTGCCTCGCAACTATATGCAGCATCATTGCGAGCGGCTGGTTGACAGTTACGGGCTTATTGCCCGGCTCAGCGGATTACATGCTTAGCCTGGTAGGAATATATGGAGAAGCAAACATAACCCTGCGGGGGGATCTCGAGCAGAATCTGTGCAAACTCTTGCCCCTCGACCACTGTCATCAATCATCGTCTGTAAGTTGGTTAAACCGAAGGCGGAAGTATTTAGCATTTGAGGTTTATGAAATCCATTCGTGTTTTTCGGATACTTGTAATATAGATTGATTACGGCGCTAATTCAGTCTCCCACGGTTATTAAAGCTAACGAAGGAATGGTACAAACTTCCAAGCAAAATGGTTACAAGGTTTTTCTTTGAAAAATCTAAGAAAATTATTTAGTGTCTACCAAGTTTGTAATTCAAGTAAGGTTGATATTAAATCTAACAGAATTTTACTGTTACATTTAATAATACGAATTTTCTCTTTCAAACTTCCGTTTTTCCATTTTTAAGGTGCTAAACCTCCCCAACCCAGCCCGTTAAAAAAACCTTTAGCGCCGTCTCACGGAAAGTTCGGAAAAATAAGTGTAGGAAATAGAAACCGCATCACGTTCGGCTGTGGCTGGGATGTTGCATGTTGCATACTTTGTTGCATGCACACTCCCATATGATTGCGCTAATTTGACAACTTTTGTCTGGCTGCAACGTGTCGAAGATGAAGAAATCGCAATGGATATGGGATATCGGATATATGGAATATGGAGGAGGGAGGAGGGAGCGCTGTCTGCT
Source organism: Drosophila tani (assembly GCA_008042535.1). Classification (NCBI taxonomy): domain Eukaryota; kingdom Metazoa; phylum Arthropoda; class Insecta; order Diptera; family Drosophilidae; genus Drosophila; species Drosophila tani. The sequence continues at coordinate 37,904 of VNJO01000068.1, forward strand.
GCCGAGCAATTAGTGGGCTCTCGTCTCAATGTCAAACTTTCACAACGAAAAACCACTCGCTTGGGAATATTTTATTTCAATTTATTTGAATATGAGCGAGCATAAATTACACTGGCATATCGGCACAATGCCATCTATATAGAGCGTAAAGCGAGACAGCAACGGAAAAAGGAAGTTAACAAAATAAGCCAGATAGAGAGATAGAGATATGCCGACGACGAAAAAACAAACCCTAAGCCCAATAAAGGAACAGATAAATGTCGAAGCGACGACAAATAAAGTAAGGCAGAGCCGAAAACACAGGTAAATATCAGGCAGCCGCCGAAACAGAGACAGAAATTCAATACCATCCGAAGACGAAGATGAAGAAATTGTGCCCCGGCTACTGCCTCCGGGAGTAATAATTTCAGTTGTTTTACTTTTTATATTCTTCTTTTTTGCCATGGATCGTATCGGATCGCATTTCACCTTCTTCTCTTTCAGGTGTCACCGATAGGCATCTCTTAATGCCCACAGAGAGCGCCGGCGAAGACAAAGCCACGACTTTACAGGTTCGCTTCTCTTTATTTCCCCAACTCTGTCTCCGGTCAATGTCAGGTCTTATATATATTATTCTCGTTTTTTTTTCTGTGTTTTGGGTTCTGTGTTTGCTGCCGTGTGGTCCGAGAAATTCTCATTAAGCGAAATATTCACATAATCCCGCATTTATTTGATATGCGATAATAAACGTAAAGGAACGGAAAAGGGACCAATGGAAAAAATATAAAACATATAATGCCGAAATGAGTATAAAAGTTTCCTGTATTTATCTGCGTTCACTTTTTTTTCATCTGCTCCTTGCTGGTATAATAGTTTGGGCATTTTTCATTTCCTTTTTTGGCAGCGTCCACAGCGAATTGAAGTTGAATGGCACCGAAAAATATGATTAAAATGCTAGATAGGGATATGTGTTGAATTAATTTGATTAAATTGAAGCCGCGCCTGAAATGTGAAGCAGGAAATGTGTTCTCTTTGAACATATCCTAAAAAATTCAAGGTACGAATTGTAAAGACTTACTTTTAAACAAATAAAGAACGATTCATTTATATGTACTTATATGTGGCGAAAAGTAGCAAGAGAAATGTTTGGTATATTACCTTTATTTTATTTAAATAATTCTTATAACTAGAATACACAATTAACGAAGTATTTAAATTTACTTTCAATAGAGACCTTATTCTTTACGAAACAATCAAAGTTATTGTCTCGGAAATAAAAGAGAAATAATCCCCAAGTTTGCTGAAAGTTCCCTTATCACATTTGAGCACGCGATATATAGATATTATGAGTCTTCAAATCCATAAATATACACTCATACGTTGCACAATCGATTCCCACATAAGTCTAACCATCTGGTAAGTGACGTCAGAGAAAGACATAATCCGCAGCGAACTTGAAAATATACACACGTATTACCTAATCTAACACGGATGCCGATCGGCTGTCTGGCCCGGGAGGGTTTCCCATTAGAAGTTGCCCTCGAAATAAAGTGAGAATTACTCAGCGCAATTATGCAGCTCATTGCCCTTGAGTTACGGCTTGCGTTGTGTTAATTTCTCTGCTCTTTCTTCAGCGGCATATGCAACCTTCAGGCGGAGGAGAGGTAGATCCAGATCCAATGAAGCCACGCCACACTTTTCCTGAGGAGTGTGTGAGCTCAATATGCAACCACACACATGTGCAACGGGGCACGCACGAAAGTTCCAGTTTTAAGACCACATAGAGATGGTTTCGTGAGGAGATGCTATGGTTCCTCTTGAAGTTTAAATTTAGTTACGAATTTTTTTCTTGTAAAAATTTATTTTTTTTAAGTACTAAAACGTTGCTTATTATTATATTAAAGAGCAAATAACTTGAAATTAATCGGTAAACGTTTTTATAAAATGAAATTTAAAAAAAAAAACACATTTTAAATAAATTAATATGTTTATTAGGAGCTCTGCCTTGTGCTTTCCAATTTCCCTAGCTCACGCTCCCATCACCTCCCTCACCTATTTATAGCAATGCTCGTTTATTACGCCCGAGTTTAGGTTTTCCATTTGGGCTGAGTTAGAGCCACATGTGAGGGGCATGTCTGGAGTGTCGCATTCCCGTTCTGCTTCTCGATCGGAGCATGCGCGGCAGCGGCAGCGGCTGCCCTTGTTCCGATGCCCAACCCACATTTGCTGTCACATCAGGTACCTCTCCGGGAATCCATCTGCCTGTCTGCCTTCCTAATGGAAATTGTCGTCGCGACACAAAGAGACAGGGCGGCCAACAAGCGACTTTTGAATAAAGTTCGAACCCCATTCATTCGATCGAACTTTGGGGCATAGAAATCAACAGGCCAACATTAGCTTTGAACGGCACTCGAGAATGTGCTGAATCACACTTCCATGTAATTCCATCAGCACAGGGAAAGGGCAACACACACACATGATCCCATCATCATCATCATGCTCCAGAGCCGAGTCCGAGTTCGCGTCCGCATGTGTTTTAATTAGAATATCGTGAGTTGTTTGGCTTTCGATCATATAGCAAACAATATCCATGCGAGATCGACTGTGTGTGCTTAAGCCGTGGGTGGCATTCCCAGTGACTCGACATAAAGTAAATGTAAACTAAAGACGGAAAACAACAGACTCCGCCAAGGAATTTCCATAATTATTATTCTTTTCGGATCAGATGTTGTCCGCATTTAATAAAGTAATCAAAGCCTTCTCGAGAACGGAATTGGGTTGAACATAATGAGATTGTGTGGAATGGGAATGATTTTGCTTGAAAAGTACAACTGACAACTACGAATGGGGTTCGCTGAAATTTGAATATAATGCTAAAGAAAAAATCATTTTAGAGTGGTTAAGAAATACAATAATAATAACAATAATATGACATCTCTTCAGAAGAAGTTATGAATAATTTCTGTGTTATTAATTTTTAAAAGATAAGGAAGTAAAAATTATTAATATAAATATGTTAAAAATACGAATATGAACCAAAATATAAGCTTTGTTTTTTATTTATTTATAAATTATGGATTTCTTAATAAAAAATAAATAAAAAATACATTTTAAAGAGGCAGAAACCCGAAAATATACAATCAGCTGCTGATGTTGCTGCAAAACCTGTTGCCCGAATGTTGCAGCTCACGCCGGCAACATGTTGCAGCCGGCACACGTGGCAGCAACAAGAGGAACGATTTGAAAGTGAAACAAGTTCCACACACACAGACCGCTTCGTTTTTTGCCTCGTTTGGCGAGTCGGGGACGGTGGTCAGGTGAGCCAGCCAGGTGAGAAGGAGAGGTCCAGGTGCTCAGGGTGGCTCAGTTTTAGCCTCTGTCTCAGTTGACTTCATTACCGGACACTTGAAGCGAGGCGACAAGCAGTGGGCGGCAAGGACAGTGCGGTATGTGCGCCTAATGACACACAGCAGACACTTCAGTTGCTCTTCATACGATCTGCACTGTATCGCCGCCCTGCCTCTCCGCTCCCTTAACTCCCACCATGAGCGTGATAATGATACGACCTGGCACTGTTGACACCCAGAGAGCATCCTTTAAGCCCCCAGCAACATGGCGTGACAGTTAAAGGGGATTCCCCCACATGCAACACACACTCCGGTGTCTGGGATTTGGTCATTGCCATTGCGTGTCTGCTGCTGCTTATCGCCGCATTCGGCTTAAAAGGCGTTAAAACTGCTAAATGCTCGATTATTGCCACAGAGGGACAATGTCCCTGGGAGAAGATATATATATTTTGTAAATATAATTTTTACAAGTTTTATAAAGTTGTATACACCAAAGGGATCAAGGACAAGAAAATAGATCTCTACGTAATATTGACATGATGAACATGTTTGATTTATGTTTTATATTCTATATTTATATTGGAAAACTTTCTTTAGCTGTATTTAGGATATTAAAGTGTCCTTTATTTTACAAGATAGATTGAAGGCGCTTTTGGGAAAAGAAGATACCAATTCATGTTCAATCTTATTTCTTCTTCAAAAATCGAATTAATTGTCGTATTTGCGAAATAAAAAGCATAAAATATAGATTTCACACGTTATTGTCTATCCTGTAGACTCACTTGTATTTAATTGTATTCAAAAACTATAATTTTTTTTTAAGAATCATTCGATCTTTTAAAGGAGTGCAAACGTAGGCTCCTAATTCGGTTTTAACGAAAGCTTAACGTCATCCCCGTTTACAGAGATTACAGATATCCTATTGTGGGTGGCCTTTGATCATATTAAAGTTGTTCGCCTTACAGAAGGCCTCTAGTTCCTTGAGGTTGCCATCGGTCTATCCTGTAGACTCACTTATATTTAATTGTATTCAAAAATAAAATTTTTTTTAAGAATCATTCGATCTTTTCAAGGATTGCAAAAGTAGGCTCCTAATTCGGTTTTAACGAAAGCGTAACATCATCCCCGGTTACAGAGATTACAGAGATCCTATTGTGGGAAGCCTTTGATCATATTAAAGTTGTTCGCCTTACAGAAGGCCTCAAGTTCCTTGAGGTTGCCATAGGTGTTGCGCTCCTCAAACTTGCTGTCCCTCCTTGCTGATGCACTCTTTTCGCGAATCACGCCGTGGAAAGTATCGGTTATCTTACGGCCCTTGCAGATAGTGAACTCCGCCCGGTCGAATAGCTTGCGCCGCATTTCAAAGGTGAGAACGGGTTCAGAGTGAGGACTCGAGGGTTCCTCGGCGATATCCATCTGGCTATCGCTCTCCTGCTTCAGTTTGCCCAGGACGGAGGAGGGCAGCTTCTCTCGAGTGAGTATGATTGACATGCTACGGAAAGTAATATCCGACGATTTCCTGGTGCTCATCTGGCTCTTGCTCTCATCCTCCAGATCGGTCATGGGCGATTGGGCATGTGGAAAGTGTGTGCTTCCCCTGGAGGCTTTGAAGAATCCATAGTCGCGCTTGCTCAGATTATCTTCGAATGACTTTGTGAAGCTAAGGTACTTTGACGTTAGCATTTGTTCATTTGTTCTCGATTCATTGTTCTCTGCGCCATCCACTTTCTTCGAGGGCCTGGTCTGGAGACTGGTTCTTTTACTCATCGTTAGATGTTATATGTTGTAGGTTATATGTTTCAGTGAATCCGTATACTCGTATGACCGTTTCTGTTAGTAGTTGGTGCTTGACTGTTTTCCACAAGCCTACTCACATCCTAAGCGAACTGAAAGAAGAAATTGAATAAAGTAATATATATATTTCTTCCATTTAATAAAATGTTAAATTCAGTTAATGTAATTGGTATCTAGTAAAATTAGAATCATCAAGTTTATTAATGCTATTAAAATTGAATTTAGATAATATATCTGAATCCCCATTGGATTCGCTCTTTTCCAGGAGACAAGTCCATTATTTAAAATATGATCAGCTCCCCAAGGGTGACAGTCCAAACGTGGCTTTCAATAAATAAGCTTCTCAATATAATTAACAAACAAAATGACTCGAAAAATGTTCCGCCAGCAGCGGTGAATGCAAAGAACGTTCCCCGAGTACGTGGAAATCATGTTGGAGACGCAAGAAAAAAAGAACAAAATTCGTTGCAAAAATGCTGCACTTGGTGGCTGCTATCGTGGGTAATTAATAAGCCATGGAAATGCAATTTTTTCCACTAATCGTTGCAACAAATTGCGGCATGTGTGCAGCACACGTTGCACGAATGCAGCGCGGAGTAGTCGGCGGCGGTGGGGGCAATGCATTTCGATTACAAATTGCAAATGAACGCAAATCGATTAAGTTGTTTGCTCTGTTCTACCTCTCTTTCTAGAAATAGAGAGAGCGTGGTGCGGCTGACTGGGGGAAATATGAAATGATCATGCAAATATGAGAGGGACGGGATCGGAGCTGGGACTCTGACTGTGGCAGGTTAGCATGCACGTGCTGAAAGACAACACATTAGCTTTGTTCTGTGGAGTGAAAGTACTCGAATCTCCAGCCCGGCGGTATCTTCCGCCTCTTATCCAATGGTCCCTCACCCCCTGGCAGTGCCGCAACTGCAAGTTGGCTGTCTGCGACCGTGGATCTTTCTTCTATTTGCAACTTTTCCAGCAAACAATGCCCCATCCTCGAACCCCCGACATCGGTGCCTCCATTCGACTGAGAAATGTTTATTTAAATGCGCAAAATGCGCTGTGGATCCCCAACTAGAAGTACAGTGGAAACCTGGGAGGAAAAACTAGTTAATAAATAGGATATCATATTTATTAAAAATGTTTTGTAAGAGAGCTTTTAGAATGCCTTTGAATTTTACAGTTACAGAAATTACAGTTTAAATGTTTTTAGTTGAATAATTTCATAATTGCTGTTTCCTTAACCAAATCTAAATCTAAATAAATTCTTTTAATACTGTCAATTTTATAGTATTTCGTGATTTAGAACAGACAAGTTTATTGTACATAGATTTGAATTTCAATTCCAGGACTGATGTGGAGATTTAACCCCACTTACAACGAGTAAAATCTTTTGATATTTAAAAGAACTTAATTTGAGCGACTAGATACATAATCTTAAATATTTAGGTCGCTAAAACCAAGCCATTATAAAAAAAATAATTTATTTTATTCGCTAAATGGCTCGTAATTATCTATAATATTTACTTCAATTACGAGGGCTTACTGTGTGTTTACCTGCCGCCTAACTAGCCAACATGTTGGACCCACCGAGCCTCAAAAGTCGCAGCGAAGCAGCCAGCCAGCCGAAAGGCTCCATCCGCTTCCACGTCCAGGTCCACATTCACAGCAACATCCACATCCACATCCACATCCACATCCAAGTTGATTGCCCAGGCCATTAAGTGCAGCCAAACTGCTGAGCATGCGCAGCCTTCGCTCCATTTGCTGGGGGGTTACTCGCCCCCCTCTGGGCCCCCTTGGCCCCTACGACTCTGTGTAAGCGCGGCATAATGAGCCGCGCAGTTACATTTATTTTAAATCTGATATACATATTTCTCTCCGCTTTTTTCCTTCTCCTGCTTTTTTTTCTTCTTTTTTGCATTGTTGTTATTTTGGCCTTTGTTTTTTCGGCCAGACTGCAGCAGCGGCAGCAGCTCAATGGCCATTGTTGCAGCTCGCCGTCCTCGTTTCTGTTGTTGTTGTTGTTATTTTTGTTGGTTTTGTTGGCGGTGGTGCGCCGACGCCGCTGGCGACTCTTACAAAGACTTTAGCGGAGACTAGCCTGGCTTCTGATAGATCTCAGGGTATTGCAAAAGGTCCAGGAACTTGTTCAACATTTATTTAATAAAATATTATACTTGAACTTAAATTATTCTTTTTAACAAATTAAATGTTCTTTGTAGCAGTTCAATTTATTTCAAAAGGTACACTAAATTTGTAAAGCCCGAATTTAATATGGTTTAGTAGTCGCAGAATAAATATTAGAAACAATGCATAAATATTAGAAACTTTCCGTTTTATTGTTAAGAATTTCTGTAAACTCCAAGGACTTTATAAATATTTTAAATGTCAATCGAGAAACCACTAATACCATTTACTTATCTTTATTATTGAGTATGCCATGTAAATGTATAATAATATATGATAAGTGGTTTATTTGGTTACATTTCGAATAAAGTTATTTATAATTGCAAATAAAAATACAAAGATACATATCAGCCAAACTGAAACTATTAGTATTTAGAGCTGTATTGTTCTTCACATTTAACTGCAAACCTAAACCAAAAGTGATAAGTGTTAAACAATAAATTATAAATTAAATATTATTGTTAAATATATTTTAGAAATACCGTATGTTGTCCAAGTCTCTTGAGAACTTCTCCTCACGCTCCAATATATTTTCAAATATTCGTTTTTGTGTAATTAAAAAAGAGCATCTCAAATTCGATAGTTTACATTAAAAATGTGTCCACTGTTTTCTTGTTTTGATTGTGATTCGGTTGGCGGCGAATGAGCGGGCTACGCATGGCTGCCTAAACGCAAATGTATGCAAAGAGCCATTGAATTTGCACTGCCAGGATGGGGGGAGCAGGGCGATCAGGGGGGAATTGACTAAAGAATGGTTGCAGATTCTTGCGTCTAGATTTTGTGTTTATTTTGCCCGAACAATGCACATGAATAATGTGTGTGAATCGCGGCCCGAAAGCCTGTGCAGATCTACCGAAGATCTCTTTACTGCCGGAGACCCCGACCCGCTCCACCCCGCCCCGGTCCGATTTAACTCCCCCTCCAGCAACACCGGTTGCATTGAATATTGTGTGTGTGCAGTTTGTGGCATTAATCAAAGCGCACTCGCCGACAGAGTCGCCATCTCGTAATGACCAAATATAAGAAAATGAAATAAGCCCCAGAGCTGACCAGCGGACACGGAGATCAGACGACGGACGGACGGACGGACCATCTAAATGCATTGGCAAACAGAAAGGCAAAGGCATTTGGCATTTCACACTTTTACAGCCGAGAGGCAGCCAGTCGACCGCCCAGTCAGCGCCTATTGATTTAAACAATCTTTCCCCTTTGGTTTTTTTTGTTGCTCGTGAAGGAGTTTTTCGTTTTTGTGTATTTTCATTTTTTTTTTGGGAAAGCGTAAACTTTGCTTTGTAAATTAAATTTTAAGCGAAATGTTTACCAGGGCAGAGTGGGAAAATCATTAAGTGAAAGGAAAACATTTCTCGTGCGAATTTCGATCAGCTTTAAGTCATGTTTTATTATTATGCATGTTTATGGATATTGCGAGAGCTTAAATATTTTTTTATAGAGGTTTATTACAGCTTTGACGGAATTAAAATGAGTAGAGAAGAAATGTTCCTGGATAAATCACAGTTTGAAATTATTATGCTTTAAATAAAGACAAAATATTAAAGTAGTTCAGTTATTGAATGAATTCCCTAAAATAATTCCTCATGGCAAAGACATTCTATGAGCCGAAATGTAAAGAGACTTCTTTATTATTTAGCCTATTTGTTATTCGCATAATATATGAAAATAGTTCATGGAATTATTCAGTTTCTTTTTTCCGTTAAACCTGCTGTTGGATTATTCTCGCCCATGGCAACGTTTACCGTTCTGGACTTCATTATCATTCTCGGGCCAACTCTCTATGCCGCCAGTTGAGAACGGCCTTTTAATGGCCGAATAATATTGCAGTTGCAGTTGCAGTTGGCATTCGGCATTCGGCGCTCGGCAGTTTCAGCTTGAATCTGAAATCTTTAGTCAAGGCGGTGTTAACATCGCCCCAAACTCGTGACCAGCGACCGGTGGAAAAGGCGGACAAAGTGCTCTGGCGGCTGTTGGGACTGCCTGAAATCATCATACGATATACATATATTTGAACGGCAGCATATCGGTTCTTACAATTCCAATTCCTATATATTCAATTATTGTCTTTCTGTTGTTGTTTCCACGCCGAGTGCTGTGGGTGGGAGTGAGGGAGTGTCGGGGGACTCTAATGGCAAGTGCAAGGAAAGTTTTTCCTCATTTCGGCCTTTGTCGGTTTTGGAAACTATAGGAATGAGCTGTAATTTTAACAATTAGATTATATTTAACCCGCCATTTAATTCAGAATCAAAAATTGATTTAAAATGTTTATAAATATATTTTCATTTGTATTTTTAAAACTTCGAAAATATGTCTTAATATGGATTACATTTTAAACTAACAAGAGGCACCCTTAAAAATTATCTTTCTTATAAGTTTTGGTTATAATTAAAAGGTAATTGTAATTTTTATTAAAAAAAAGTATGTATTCTTAGACTGATATAAATTTTTTAAATTTGTAATAAGGAAGTAAAGTAATTTATAAAAATATAAAATGCCACAAATAACTTAATAAAATAATGAACTTTCCGAAACCCCTCATTTATGGAGGTAATTAAAATTCAAAATTAATAATGCATTAATATAAATTGTAATGGCTTCAATCTGCCCCTTTAAAATCCTAATTAAATTATGATTCTACCCCAATCATTCTCCTATCCACATTCACGCCTATCCGTCTATTGCGAACCCATATGCTCTGTCAGCGGAGATGTAGAACCCTTTCCTACTACCGGCGGCAACGGCAGCGGCTGCAACCAGAGTCAAAAAGTTGTGGCTGCTGCCGTCGATGCCGCTGCAACTGAAAACTGAAGAATGCAACAAGAAGCATTGATTTCAAATAAATTTCGCTGCCGGCCAAATTGTATGCCGGTTGCTCTTTTCGGGATAGTTGTCGGTTCATGGGTGTGGGATGGGTATTAAGACACGTCAAAAAAATATGTGAAAATGAATCAATATGTATAAAATCAAGTAAACTTCTGATTTTTTTTAAATACTTAATTTCTATATATATTGTAGTTATCATAATACTAATAATATTAAAAATTATACAATTAAAAGGAATAGAAAAAACTTGATATGAACTTGTAAGAGAGGCAACACGCATGCCGAAGCCGCACAAAATTTACATGCTAGTAGAAGTCCTTTCTTAGGCACGTTAAATTAATATAACATTTTTAGTAACTTTAATACAAACTTTAATGTAATCCGTTGTGCTCTCTATTTTTTGTTTTCAAGGAACTATCTTTTTTTATATATTATTTTCTCAGACTTATAGACCCCTTCTCCCAGTGTATTGGATCTGGGCTTGGGTCTCTCGCTTCGTGCCTTCTGCTGCAGCTGTGGGTGTGTGTCTTGGGTGCGCACAGAGACAGACGGCGAGATAGAGACGGACTGATAGCGATAGAGCGAGAGAGGGGCAGTCTGGGGGACAGAGTCAGGGGCAGGGACAGGGACAGACACATACACACGCCCCGATGCAGGCGCTGATATGGGATGCATGTAAATGCAATCGTATCTTACGGCTGTGCACTTTCTAGCCGAGGCCAGAGCCAAATCCAGAGCCAGATCCAAAGTCAGAGCACAAGTTCAAGTTGCACGTTGCACGTTGCTGCTCTCCATCTGGCATTGTTTGCTCTTCATTGTTGTTTTGATACCCGGTGGGAACACATTATTTCAGGGGTATATGGTGTTACAAGTTAATGTTAAGAGGACATTTAAATAATAATTAATACTGAACTCATAAATTAATCATATTTTAATATTAAATACTAAACCCTTTCAATTTTACAGTATAAAACTTATGAGAGCATAACTTTTGTTAAGATATAATTTATTATAATAAAAACACAATGAAGTTATGTCCTTGAAAAATAAATTTTTTTTTTTTTTTTTTTGCATATACTTTTTATAGAAGAAATATTAAGAAAAATTTAAATTTAACCAAGTATTCTATAGTCGGGAAACTCACCGAAAAGGTTCCAATCGTTTACTTTTTCCCCGACCTTTTTTCGGGGGATCCGATGCCCTGTTTGGCGCTGTTGTTGTTGGCGGTGCGGCGCTTTGGCTGCTCCTGTTATTCTACTAAGTTGATAACCATGTTCAAATAAATCACCTTTTGCGTGGCTGCAAGCGAAAGGCGAACCGCTACGGACATGGACATAGAGATGGAGATGGCGATGGCCGGGATGGCGGGCAGGGGCGGACAGCATCCGTGGCATGTTGCGGCTGTGGCAGCCAACTATGAGTCGGTTGTCGTTGCATTTCGGCTTTTATCTTTTGTTTGCAATATTCAGATGCATCTCGCAGATAATTTGTTGCTTTGCTAACCGAAAAGGTAACTTAGCCTCGGTTTCGCGTTCGGAATCGGTCCCCTATACAACCTACAACCACATCCGCGGCTCCACCACCCACCCAGCTGAACAGTGGTTCGATCACTAAATTTATGGGTACGAAAAAAAATTTTAAAAATGGCAGCATTAGTTTAAGAAATTGTCTTCTTAATTTAAATCATTTTTAAACTAAGAATAATATGTCTTATCTTAATAACTCATTTCTTTCTGATGTCTCTAACTGTTGTGTCATATTATATTAGTGACATAAATATTTCTTTTGCATATTTATATTTTTATACTGTTTTTCATTGTCTTAAAATATTTTCTGTGAAACGTTAACAGTAATATTCCCTTTTAAACGTTATCAGTATTATTCCCTTTTAATAAGGGTTTTATCTTATAAAATTCGTAGGTATTTAAGTATTCTATTAACTCTATTAATTCATAGTTAAATTAGTTATTTTATTAATTTATTTTAATTTCTTTGCTCATTTCCATACATTCATTCCACTGCCATTGGCCTATGTGCGATTATTTTAGCATAATAAAAATATATCTGCAAAATGTTTTTGTTTTCTGTGGCTGGCGGCCTTTCCTCAGTCCGCGTCCCTGGATAATGGCATAATGTGCCTGTGCCTGTGCTCGAGCCTTTGATGCCATATCGATTTCAAGGCACAAAAATTGCCATATCCGCCCCCTGTCTTACCCCAACCCCTTCGCACAGCATATTCCTCCTGCCGTTGGTCCACAGTATCTGTGTCTTTGCAGCTGCCGTCAATTTTCTGGCTGGGGGAGTCTCGAAACTCTGAGAGTCTGAAACTCGGCCCGAGGCTCTTGGTCTCATTAGCCGGCGCAGTGGAACCAGAGGGGGATCGGCGAGGAAAAAACAGGGATCGGGGTTACAGCACAGACAAGTTTTCGCTACGTGACAAAGTCACAACACTTGACACACACGTTCCCAGGGAACAACAAATTAGCAGAAGTTACAAATACTTGACCTTTTCCTCGGGACGGGCACTCGGGGACTCGGTCCGCTGATTAAGTTGTTGCTTATCAAATGACATTAACTAATTGTACGGAATTCGGTCTGCGTGTGTGTGAGAACAACATGACAAATGTAACTCAGGCTTCAAGGCTTCAGGGAAGAACACAGAACTCCCCTCCTTTCAGAGTCTCAACATTTGACGCCAATTTATAAATTTGGAATCCTAGAATCCGCTTTTTTCCACTTTTTGTCTTTGCTAATCTCGCATAAGACCCGCTTACAGCCTGAGTCCTCCACGGCAAAGTCCGATTTCGATTGTGTCAACCCCATTGGAGCGGAAAAGTTTTGCGCCATTTGATTTGGATTTAGTTTTTCCAGGGCAAGGGGTGGAAAGGAGGCTCAGCTGCGCCAACAAAGAATTGTCAACAGGATGAAAGTTTTACTTTCGAATCGCACAGAAAGTTTTCCCGGCAATTGTTTAGACTGACTTGAATACAGATATTCCTGAACGTTTGCATAAAGTCGACACTTGATGTGTGTAGGGACAAATGGCGCAGATGGGAGTCCCCGGCTGGTTAAAAATGGTACAAATAAATAGAAAATGACAGAGGTATGTCATAAATTCACTTGTAAAGTTTAGGATTTTATGGCACAGTAACAATCAAAGTTAAAATCTATTTTGAAATAATATTATTTTTTTAAAAGCATGTTCCACTGACACATATCTTTAACTTGTGAATTTGAAACTTAATATTTAGTTTATAAAGATATTAAAATAATTGCCTAACTTTGTTAGTAAAAATTCTCTTAGAATTAAAATGTATTTAAGCATATAAAAGAATATTTTTGCTAGTGAAAATCTAACTCAGAATAATTATTATTCTCTCAAACACATTACTTGTTATCTCCACATCTCTTGTACAGAATTTATGCAATTCTTAGCTCAAAATATGCTTTGTAATCACAGAATTAAATCTTACTTGACTATCTAACAATCCTAATTAGCTGATTAGCAATTGTTCTCCCTCAATTTCAATAGGGGAAAGCCAGCCAGATTTCTGACTTGTTAGCTATTATTTATGCCGCAGAGGAAATGTGTCTCGCATTTAGCAATGATTGTCATGTTGTCACACAAAACCAAACCGAATGCAAATGGGGGGGAAAAGCTCACACAGTGAGGTTAAAATATGGAAACACAAGCCAATACAAAACCGAGAAAACCGAGCACCGAGAGGCGAAAACCCAAAATGCGAGGGAGGAAACCGCCGGAGCTGGCAGGGCTTTTGTAAACGTATTTAATTACATTTGCCAATTGTCTATGAATATGTTAGCAGCGTGTAAATACAAATAAACAAATTAATAAATATGTATGCGCCATGCAGACGAGCGGGTCCGTGTCCTGGGCCCAGTGCCGAATGGAATGCAGTCACCCAGGACGATTGTATTGTCCTTGAACATGCCAAAAGATAAACTTACTCCATCCGATTTCCCCCTCGGTTTTGCGTTGTGTGCACAAATCTGCCTAAAATGTTTGCTTTGAAATGCGTATACCATTGATAAGCCCCCCGGTTTTCCCAATTTCCCTGCATCACAGTTTCCGAGCATCCCAGCTTCCCACTCGTCGGTTCCTGGTCACTGATTGAATTTCCAGAACAGACCGCAAAAGACCGAACCGAAAACTCATTTACATGGTCGTGCTGTATTGCAAATTATGGTTGGAAATTAAATACACATCTCGATGTTCTATGTTCGACGGCAATGAGGTAACCGAATAGGCTCGCATCGGTCTGTGTTTGAATTACTTTGTAATTTGTCATCATTTAATTAAAAGTTTGCTATTTTATTTGTCATATTTTAAGGCGTCTTGTTTCGACATGGCAGCCTGGCAATTCAATAAACTTTGTGGGAGGAAAGGGCAGCCTCTTATTGAATTTATGTAAAGAAAATTCATTGCTTTGTTGCGTAGAGGAATGTATAAATTAAGTTGTTTAATTAAAGCGACAACTTTTGTGTCTGTCAATTTATGTGTATTTAATTGAAGCAAGTTGTAATAATTGTTTAAATGATTTTACTAACTCGAGAGTTGGCAGACTTAATCCACATAAACCGACACTCAATTATTATGTCAGAGTTCATTTTTATCTGTAAATATTGTAATAAAAATGTAATAAATAATACCATAGTTTTATATATTTAAGATTTATTTTTTAGCTTTACAGAAATCCCTCTCTGGTGAGTCATACTTACTTTCCGACACTTTTTGGCTATTTTTAGCGCCCTCAAAAGTTGAGCTTAAATAAACAAAAAACGCGGTTGCAGGGGACTGAATAAAGGAATGATATTATGGCAGTCCAATCGTAGGAGTACATAAATCTGGGGCATATGTTTGTTATTACATTACACACACATTGCACACTCAGTCGAAACCAGTGGCAGATCAAAACAAACTCAACTGGCCCCAAGAATTTTATTCGTGTCATTTCCTTTGAAATGCCCCCACTGAATCACGACACAAACAAGCCAAAGTCCAAAAAAGAAAAAAAAAGAATCATTTAAAAGGAAAAGAGAACTATTAAATGCAAATTATGTCAGTTTCGTCAGTGACGACGAGGCTCCACCCTCGGCATCTCGCTACCCTCTACTCTCATGGCATACAAATTAACAATTATCGGGAGACACGACGAGGTGGAGTCGCCTCCTCCGAATGGTTCTTTTCTAACGCTTTGGGCTAATTAAATTGGTTTCAATTGAAATTTAGAACGTTGCGCTTGGCACGTGATTGTCTCTGTCACTGGCATTGTTTTCATTTGGGCTTTGGCCCTTTTTCGGGCTTAATATAAAACGTAATTAAACGCAGGGCAACGGTAAAGGTAAAGCTAAGAAGGAGGAGGTTGCCGTGTAATAATGAAAACTTTATGGCTTTCCGATAAACGCTGCTGATAATATTTTTGTCTCCGGGCCCCTCTTCTTCTAATAAGCAGCTGAAAACGTGCTTGGGAAATAGAATGACTTTGCCTGGGCTGACCCACTGAAATCTTTAGATTATCTTTAAGGCCAAAAGCTTTTAATGCGATGGGTCAACTATTATTTACATTTATCCCAAATCCCTTTGATGTTTACTCCACTCTTTGGTTTTTATTTTTTTGTCCAAAAAATTTAAATTTTCCCATTTTTGCTTACAAACGAAAGCTAAAGCATATTTTTTGCTTTTTATTTCGCTAGAACAACAAATAAATGCTGAAAATACCGATTGAATGTGAAAAACCAAAATACAGCCAAAGGGGTACGGGGGGGAAAAAGAAGGAAAAGAGTGGGAAAACCGAATTCAACCGGAAGCCAGTGTAAATAAAGTGCCGAACATGTTTGTTGGTTCCGTCAAAGCAGCAAGAAGCCGAGAGCTGCAGCGGCAAAAAATATCACTTTGATCTGTAAAGCTCTCCAACCCCATCACCACCCATTTTCCCCCCATTTCCCCCACCGTTTTCCCACACTTTCCCACCAACCCCGGGCACTGCAGCTGCCCGGCGCATCAGTCAGCGGGTGAAAACTTTCGGGCTAAAAAGGGTTGCCAACTTGGCCGCTTAAGTTTCTGTTTCTGTTTGGGAAAATGTTCCCAAAATTTGTTTACACTTTCCACGCGGTGTGTGTGTGTGTGTGTGAGTGTGCGTGGGAGTTGGGAAATGGGAAATGGGACAGGGGTGTGGGAGCTGTTGGTGGTGCGTAATTAGCGGATGCGTTGTGCGCCACGCTTTTGTCTGGTTTGCATTTCAAAGTGAAATTTTAGTAAATGAAATACTTAGAAAAACGAGAAGTCGTTTAGGCTAGTGATGGCAGCGTGAGAGTGAGGATAGTGATCGTGCCTGGGTAGAATGAGGTTTTAGTGGCATTTAAGTCACAAAAGGATACATTAATTTTTATTATTTTCTTACAAGAAAATGTATAATTGTTTAAATTTGTGTTAATAATTATATAGAAATACTAAAGACTATATTTATCAGAAAATAATAATTATAAGGGCATTATTTATACATAATATATGAATTAAACCATTTTAATTATTTTGGATATAAATCAGATACATTTTATATAAAATCCTTAACCTAGGAATTGTACGTAGTTTAAATAAATTCCCCATATATTTAATATTTTAACATTTTAACGACAAAAGAAGTTTTTATTTTTTCCATTATAACTATCATCTCCAAATGAAATTCACCCCATCACCCAGTGATTTATTTGTTTAATTCTCTTACTTGTTTGTTTTTGGCTAATTTGGGGAAAGCTCCCGTCTTCCCGTCTTGTTATTTTTTTTATGCTCAGTCCACCCTTCAATCAACACCCACCATGATTGAGATTGATTCAGTGTCCAAATGTTGTTTTAGTCTTTAACAAATGAACTTGCATGTCCGCTGAAAGACGTCGGCATAAACTGAGAGATTCCCTTTGACAGGAAGTGCCAGCTCAGACCAAACAACACTCCTCCGATGCTCCGATGGTTCTAAAAACTTCTTCAGTAGCAAAGAAAAAAATGAAATAATAATAAAAAAGGGAAGAACTTGAACCGCTTCGCACTTGGCAAATCCCCAGCTTCCTACATGGAACTAATGCCCCCGACAAGTCTGCAGATGTGCAGATAAACCATATAGAAATTGAAGAAAAATATGCTCATCATCATTATCATCATCGTCGTCGTCGTCGTCGTCGGTGCACCCACATGGATCAACAATGCCTTCCCTCTGCCACTTCCCCAAGCGAGCTCCTCAGGTTGTGCATTTCGCTTGAAGCGCACTCTCGTTTACGTTTAATTGAGTTTATTGATGCATATTTGAAGTTGGCCTCCGACTCCTGCTCCTCCTCGATTCAATTTCGATTTCGGTTTCGTACATTTCGCATTCGCTTGTAGGCGGCCTCTCCAAGGGACGGGCCGCCACTTGAAAGTGCAAAAATGCAATTAATTAAGCGCATTTATTTGCACACTCAATGGGCCGTGAGGTGAGTGTGTGCGTGTGGTGTGTGTGGCAGGGGATGAGGGGCAGGACGCGTGCCGTTTTGGCCAACTGCAGGTCCATCGATTATGCGGTTATTGATGCTGGCAAAGCATTGATTAGAAGTTGAAAAGTCAAGTGAAACGATGAATGCACAGGCCAAGGGAGGTTATTAAATAAAATGAAAAAAGTGGTTTTTAATTATCTAAGTTTATTTCAATGATTCTGTTAGAAAATTTGAGCTCTCTTGGAGTTATTTAATAAATTATTAAACATTTATTTGCAGCTTAGAAATTAAGTAAGTATTTAATATATGTATAGTATAATATTCAAGCTATTTAATAGCATTTTAGACTCTTCTTTTCTTATATTTACTATGTTTATTTATCATATTGTTTATTAATTATAAGGTAAGCGCTATAAGTAGAAGTAAATATATTAATAATTAAAGCAAATACGATGAAGAGATTTATAAAATTGTTATACAAGATAAATCTCTTAATACTTCACTTAATGTTAATTGAAATAGCCAAACAATTCAAATACATGTTTTGTTTTTCGGCTCTCTACGTAATTCTTTATTTTCCCAATATTTCAGAGTAGTAATGCTTTAGCTCAAATACCATTACGAATTATGCTTTACCCCATGTAATCTACCACTTTGACCTGGCAACCTTCGGACCCCGCTTTCCCCCTTCGTCATCTTGACTGACCATTCAGGGAAAATCTTTTACAACTCCCACACAATTTTCTGTGGCTGCTTCTGTGATGCAGCCAAGTTCATTAAACGCCGGCCGGCTAATTAAGGCGCAATCGAGTTAATTTCTGTTCTAAGCGAGGCGGTTAATTAAGAGACCAGACAGAGGCATCGGGGGCGTACCGAAATTATGCACTAATGTGTCAGCATATATATGCTCGTGCACACGACTCTCGTGCGATTTCCCTCCCGAGTGCATTTTCCCTTCGATTGGCATTCAATTCGATTCGATTCTGCGACTGCGGTCAATGGTAATTCAATTAAAGCTGCTTGCATTGTTCGGTTTGTTGAACTCGCCGGAATCTGCGGCGATTGATCCGATCCTATCCGAACCGAGCGTTAATCCAGCCCGCATCTGGGAGTCCCGGCGTGACTCTCGATTAAGAGGAGCACCCGCAGCTCGAAGGCGCCATAAACAAGGTGACTTTACTGGCGCGAAACAGTTGGCACTTTGCAGTTACCACTTGGCAGTTGATAGTTGGTAGTCGCCCTCGCAGCGGGGAACACGGTCTCCCAGGGGGCTGAAGGGGGCGGGACAGGTGATGGCAGGGCAGGTGTGTGCACACGTTTGCGATAAGTTCAACGCGGTGCGATCCATGAGTTATGGTTATGGTAGAGTCACATTTCGCTAAGAAGGCATATCTAAAGTGTTATGGATTCATTGGGGTGAGTTCAAGGAGTTTGGGGCGAACTTAAGAAAAAGTTGAAGGTTAAATTCAGGTGAATATAATCAATAAATTTGTCAGGATGCTTACATACTTTATTTTTAATATTATTTTGTGCTTTGTATTTAAATTATTATGGCTTACCTTAACCTAAGTTATTGCCAATTAAACACAGATCAATTTTAAAAGCTTCCTAAGGCTATTTTAGATACTTTTTAAATTATTTGTTTTACTATATTAAATTAATAGTAACTATAACCAACTTCTCACACACACCTCGCGCTATGTACACTCACCGTTTCATTGCACTGCAAACCACTCATCTTTCGTCGGACTCTGGTTTATCAAAGACGCCCGTAAAATCAACTAATATGACCAAATGCATTTGCATGGCACACAGATCTCATCCCAGGCCAAGTTGTACAACTCGCAACTGGAAACTCATTCGCACATCTCACACTTGGGTGTGAAAATTATAATTGAATTCAATAAAGTTGTCTCCGTGTGATGGAATTTGATTTTGCCTAATTGCCCGGCTGTGAGCTCTCCTCTTACTTTTTCCCCTCCTGCATAAAGTGACGAATCTTACGATTTCAATTAACGTTCGATCGGAGGAGGGTGTGGGTGGGTGGTTAGACGAGGTGTGGAGAGGTCATAGCCCATTACAATTTCAGCCGCTGGGCCATGGGCCATGTGCCATTAAATTACGTTTTTATTTCGTTTGCCGTAAACCGGAAATTGCGACATACGCACGGAAGTCAAGTCAATAAATGGCGAAGCTTTCCACTCCTGTCCAATCTACAGCCCCTGATTTTTTCCACCCCCTCCTGCAGCTGAAAACTAGTTACACAAATTGCTGGAAAAACTCAATAACATTTATGAAACTTGAGCGAACTTCTCCGCCTCGGCCCCCCCGCCCGTGTGTTCCTTCCGAAAAAAGAGAAATTCCCCAAAAGGAAAATCAAGGAAAAAAATGGCAAGAGAAAAAATTGTTTTTCAATTAAAAAGTTTATGTTTCTGCTGCTGCTGATGCTGCTGCGTGCAGACAAATTTGCCATTCAATTTGCCCGCTGGACACGAAGGGGGTCCAGATACGGGATGTTGCGAGACCGGGTGGGACAAGGGGCAAGGTGTCTGTGTGGTCTCACTGAACGTGCTCAGGTGTGCAACTTGGTTACGAGTATGATGTATGTCAGTGGCCACAAATTGCCGAGGAATGCGTCCGATTTTCAAGTAAATTGTTTCTGTTACATTTTAAAGAAATGCAAAAGAATGGGAGCATATTTTTTATTATCTTAATAAATGCTGTAACTTTTGAATATAGAATTACATTTAAATGCAACATACCAATCATTATTTAAAATATTTTAATTTTCAAAAGGATACAACTTAAATGTAAAATATAAAGTGATAAATAATATTGTTGTAAGTAAAAGTGGTAGTGAGTGCATTGCAAAATATACTAAATTATTAGAAAGCCACGAGAAGAATATTCTTTTATCATCATCAGTAGATGAAAAAAATTTATAATAATCATTTTATGAAATTATTATTTAATACATTTATAAAGGGTCAAAGATCAAGGCTGCTAGAACTCTATAATATAATTATTAAGCTTAATCATGTACCATTTTAGTTTATAAAATGTATTATTTTCTTTTAAAAAAATTAAAAAAAATACTTATGATTTCTTGACATATTTTACATTAGCGTAGAACTATTAATACAATTTTTTATTGATTTAAGTTTGTATGTATCACATTTCCATATTCCACTTACCTTTAAAATAGGCAGCCAATATTTTCTAAGCTAAATCAAATTTTTCAGTAATCTGTCAACTGAATTGAAGTGTAATTTAATCGCAATCCATCGCTCACTTCAATGACCTCTTTACCTTTCTCGTTATCTGCGATCCCGACGACCACCCACGCAACCATCAAGGTGTTAAACATGCCCCTCGATTTCCCTGCCATTTCCTTCAACTTCGTTTGCCCAGCGGAGCCTCAGAAAAGTAAAAAAAATACACTGATAAGTTGACAGAGTTTTTTTTCCAGCCAGGTTTACATAGCATTTAACACTCTCTTCTCGCTTTTTTTCGGTCTTTGCTTGGGCCGGCATTATGTGCCATAAATTATGCAGAGTGTGAGCATATTTGATGTCCCTCTCCGCCTGCTATTCGATTCTGTGCCAGCAGCACCTGCTCCCCGACTTCCTGGGGCATCATTAGCAGTCAACAGGCATAGGAAAAACCAAAAAAAAAGCAACCGAAAGAAAATTCGGAATTTTTTGTCACCCGCATTAACCCCACGATATGAGAGGGGTGGCCTAGGGATACATGGAGGATATGTACTTTGGCTATTCCTTTATCCCTTTTTTTGTTTTCGTGGGTTATTATTAATGCCTGGCACGTCGATGGTGTGGAAAACCCTTCTCCCCAGAAAGTCCAGGTTAAGTTTTTCCCCAACTCCCCCTTTGCAAGTGAAACCCCGATAAGCTGCTTTCTGTGGCCGGCTGTTGTTAATCTTAACACAACATTTAACTCAGCCCTGTGGCTATCTCGGGGTACCCACTCCGAGGTACCCGGCTGCCACCCCCAAGCCACCCACTTGGCAACCACCCACCGTGAGTGCAACATTTTCCTGGCCACGTGTGCCACATTAGATTCGTCGCCAAGCACGCGTCGCATTTGCTGTGCTCTCAAGCTCTCAGCTCTCCTTGGCCCGAATGCAATTGACTTGAACTAATCCAAATATTATCGCCAGCGTGCAACGTGCAACAAAAAGGGGGGATGTGGCAACAATTGCGATTGTCGCATGCCAACATCATTAAAAGTTGTTTTGATTAATAACCAGAACGCAGCACGCGCTCCGGCGGCCCTTGTCTTTTGATCAGATTTTTTTTTTTTGTCTCGGTTCTCCTTTACTTTTATTTTCAGTAAATATTTGCTAAATGCTGGGGAGAATTTTTTAAACTCTCTGGGGGAGAGTTATCTAAAGATTTGGTAATTGCCAGAGAGCAATCAAACAAACCGAGGAAATTTGTTTGCCCGAATAAGGCATTATTTCTTCTTTATTTTCTGTGTTTGCCTGCAAATTGTGCAATGAGCAGCTGATTATATTTTTTACCTTTATGGGGGTAACTTTCCTGTCCAGATATGCTAAGCAAACGCACGGTCTGTACGTGTCGGAAGAAATAGTTCCCGGAACAGCTGGAAATTTTTTTCAAAGATATCACATTTATCTTGGTAAAAGAGAAACGGAATTAAAACGATTAGATATATTTAATTGGGTTATTGTAAACTTTTGACAC
Source organism: Drosophila tani (assembly GCA_008042535.1). Classification (NCBI taxonomy): domain Eukaryota; kingdom Metazoa; phylum Arthropoda; class Insecta; order Diptera; family Drosophilidae; genus Drosophila; species Drosophila tani. Next base: position 60,252 of record VNJO01000068.1, read on the forward strand.
TGTAAGGAAATAGATATTATTAGATAAATAAATATAGCAAAGAAAAGAAAAGTAAATAATGGTTCTACATTAGTTTTATTGGTAGCATTTATTTATACAAAATAAATCAATTATTTTAAGACAATAAATATCTCTCTTTCCAAGAGAAAATCGAACCTTGTTTAACATAAGCCATTTCCATTGGCGCCTCTGTTGATGTTAAACTCAGCTGTTCGAGCTGTTCCTTGGCCCGATCCATAAAATAGATACGTTTTATAATTTGTTTGTATCGCTAGTTGATCGTTACGACCTCTTGACGAATGCATCGACGAGCGCCACTCAAATCGAAGAGGAGTGGAGTGGAGTGCCATCAGGTTATTTGGGGCTAAGTGAAAGTAAATTTTTGGTATTTTTATGGATATCCATTGGGCCGGGGACAGATGCCATTAATGTTGCATTCCGTTTCTTCAGTGTTGGAGTGTTGAAAGCTCTTCTGTCTGTCGTCCCGAGCACTTCACACCGAATTGCTTAATCAGAGTGGTTCTTTCTTCTATCCGCGTCGCATATGCATATCTTATAGTATTCGGATCCATAAGCGCATTCTTTTAATGTGGCCGAGGCCAGTGGCTTGACAAAAGCGATTAAAATAATTGGCCAGCGACGATTCTTCGATTGTTGGTTCGTGGTAAAAGCCATTTGGAGCTGATTTATTGCATTATAAATTTGTGCGCATGCCTAAGAAGCTACGATTTTGAAATTTTAGAAAGTTGTCCCCCCCAAAATGCGCCCCACCTTCCCGGCGCAGAGAACCCGCACTCGGATATTTTATTAGCTACTACGCATCTATAAATTATGCCTAATGAGCCGGCTAGACGTCGAAGACAACAAAAGTCTGAATGCCTTGGGTTGGGCCCTTCGCGTATATTCTCTTCGAGGGAGCTGGGGGAAAATGGTGTGAAATTGTAATTGGATTGGAATGCGCAATGAGGCGGAAATGTAATGCAAAATGTTGAAACAAATGGATCTTGTTTGTCAATTAAAGTGTGACCATAAAACATGTCACAATGATGTATGCCCAAAGTGGATTCCATAATCCCCGGCACACTCAGAATTACATGAGTTTTGGACTTTTACGAGCTACTGATTCAATTGGAACCCGGTCGTTAATGAAGTGAAGGATCTTAATGTTTGAATAAATACGATTCGACACTTTGGAGTTTATGAGTGCTTTATGTATTTAATTTATTTTAGTTTTATTGTGTAAGCAATACAAATAGAGTTCGTTTCCTTACAGTTAAGAACCGATTTTAGAGAAACCCAACATTTTTCAACTTCAATTTCTTATCAGCCCTGATAGCCTCCAAATGGATCACTCGGCACATCATCATTATCAGCATCACCATCATCGTTCGCTGGGGACAAATGGTTTGTTAGGACACTCAAATTCTGGGTAAATGAGAACCCTTTTTTTTGCTAACTGGCCTTAAAAAATTAACACTGGAGAGGGATGGGTTTGGGTCATGGCGACAGCAATAATTCAAATGGGAGCAGCATTACTCAAAGCGAATTGTGTGTGTGCCTGACAGTCGGCGGAGCTAACGAACGAAGACCTGAGGCTGGCCTCTAGTTTTGATTCATGGCCCTTGGCCACTGGCCTGCTCTTCCTCTGCTCTTGGCCCGGCCTAATCGCCTTGGCGACACCTATTTTCGTAGGCGCGACATCCACTCGACTCCAATCCACCGCATTTTAGACCCTAAGTCACATCCGTGCGTATGAGCATCATCAGTTGCCAGACCGTAACTAAAATGAGACGCCAAACAAAAAGCAATTACGTGTGCTGCCTGCCCTTTCGAGTTGCGATGGCGGGGTTCAGGGGGTATTGAGTAGGGGCACCTAGCACTGAATAAAATTCCTTATCGCCATGAGAGCTGCATGTATGAAGTCAGGGATATTTGGGATGACAGCGTGAGAAATATCGACTCTAAGTGTTCGATAGATTTCTGACTTTCTAACAAATTTATTTTGAATTTCTATCACAATTCTTAGAATAATAAAAAATAAAATATTTTACGTAAGCACACATCTGTTCTCTACCTCTTCCCCTTCTAAATAATAAAAATTTCTAACCGAAAGTCTAGAAAACTAGTAGGAATAAAATATAGTTTCTATTTTAATTACGAACTAATATTATTAGTTAAAGGAATACAAAATATACAATCTTATATATAATCTTTGATATAAGTTACCGATTTCTATCGATATTTTTTTGCCATCTCTAACATCGAGATGCATAGCTCAGATATACGTATGAGAGGAGTAGTGAGTGAGAGGCCCAAGATAGTCGCCGAACAAAAGGCAGCGGCAATTAATCTTCGCTTCTGAGTTTGGCTTCAAGGTGAATTGTATGGCATGCGCCCGAGGGCCAAGAGCCCAATGTGTTTGGGTCTCTTCCTTAACCCACGTTCCCCACCGGCCCGCCTGCGCCCCTGCTAATGATGGCGGGTTAAACGCCGTGCTGCATTCAACTTAAACTCATTGAATTATAAATTATGCCTGCTGCCTCGATTCCAGTGTGGAATCGGACGGTGGAGGCGAGGGTAAAACGTGCCCAGGAGAACTTTTGGCATTGCCCAATTGACAGCTATTTTTGGGCATGGGCATCGGGATCGGGATCGGGATCGGGAACGGGTACGGGTACGGGAGCCCAGCTCTCCATCGCAAGCGGCAAGGCAACCATATGTATTCGAAGCCACGACCTGGGTAATTTGCTTTATGATCCCAGCCTCGACTTTGGCCCGGGGCCTGCTTTTCGGGCCGATTGCCAAAACGCAAACCAGAGCCAAGGATGTCCGAGAACGTGTGAAAAAGTCAGTCAGGCGTAAGTGCGCCCGGTATATGTTTTTGGGATAGCGTTTTCAGGTTCGATTGCACGTGGAAAATATGCTCCATGCTCCTGTTGGCCTCTGCTGCCTGCGAAGGGTTCGACTGGGGTTCACTGGAGTGTAAGGCATGGACACACACAGCAAATCACCTGGAAGTAATGCCCATCGGTAGTATCTCCTAGCGGCTGGCTGGCCCGAAAACAATGACAGCATTTTCTGCAATTTATTGATTCTGTCTGACATTGAAACTTGAGTTTGATGTCTGCATTTGCTCGACGGCCTTGTCGGGCGATAAATTAATTTTTAACGACATCTTTGCAATGGCCAATTCTGATGATTTAATGACTGAAGCAAATAAGAGAGAAGAAAAGAGAACAAGAACTTTATTTTATTTAGCTAAAACTAAAAAAAAAAATCCATTGATTTGTAATGCTAAAAATCTTTATTAAAATTTTTAATAAATAAAGAATATACTTGACTGGCATTCAAATTAAACTCAGAAAATGTACGCTTAAAATTCCTGCAAAGGCGTGTAAACTGCTGCATTTCCATTTAAGAAATGTTTGTGAATGGATCTCGCGAGTAAATTTTGTTTTCTTTATTTTAGAGAAGTCCCAACTGTATATTTTTTGTTAGAAGAGTTCAACATGCTATGTTTAATCATATATGATGCATACTTATTCACAAAATTCATGCAAATTATATTTTATTTTCTCTGTTTACCACATCATCATGGTTACTTTATTTTTAATAAAACCTAATCTTATTTTTAAACCAATTCAACCAAAATTAACTATCCAAAATAACAATAAGTTTTTAAAAATCTTTTCTTTCTAAATTAATAAAAATATGGTTTCTCTCTAATCGTTGGCAGACGCGAGCCTCCGGCGAAATGGTCGAGACCGACTTGACCCACATACGAATATTACCCAGACTTGGAGACGAATTTCCACTCATCTCTCACACTTCTTGGGTCTCTTTTGTCTTCGGTCTCATTTTCTCCAGCCCCATATGGGTTTTTTGTTGTTATCTTAAGTGCACTTTTGAAGTGTTTTATTTATTGCACGACTTTTTCCTCTCGCCGGAGTTTTCCTCCCGACCTCTCCTTCTTAAATGCGGAAAGTGTTTCATAATTCAGAGTCTGACTCCGATTCCGATGCGGATTCAGATTCCCATTGCCCCTTGGACCACACGTCGTCAGTGTCGCCAAGTGTTTCTTTGGGCGGAGATGATGGTATCAATCCAGGGGCGCTGGCTGCGTTATATGTGTGTGGCTTTTATGGAGCGGCCATAAAAGAAAACTGAAAAAATCTGAACAAAATACGTATTTCCTTTGTTATTTATATTTGTTACAGTTTGAGCGCATCTCTTGGATGATTCTTTTCGTTCGCTTTTTTATCTATCAGGGCGCTGTCTCTAATTGCATAGAACTGCGACCGCCCATTCCCGTATCCGATAGATATATGGGCATCTTCTCTCGCCTTTGGGTTGGGTTGGTTTTGTTTTGATGGCTGCTGGTCGATCTGGGAACAACGTTTATGATGATGCGATTCGGTCCATAAACATGCTGGACCCCAGATAAGAAATCGTTTGTCTTGCCGGAACTTGGAGAAATTCGTTAAACTATTTTGGAATTAACTTTTTGAATGTGATAAAGGTGAATAAGAATTATAGAAAATTGCGGAAATATAAATTTGTATGAGAAAGTATTTAATAAATATTTTAAAACAAATTTATAGATGCCGTTAGAGGAAGCTTCATTCTTTTCTATTTAATATCTGATATATTCTTAGTTGGTCAAGAATTTATTTATTAAATTCTATATATTTTTTATGGAGATCCGGATGGCAATGCAAAACATTCCAGCAACTTTTAATGACTTGAAAACAACTTGATGTGGACTTGAACCTTGCATAAATCATATCAGCGAGGTGAGCTACATTCCAGTGCGTCGGACAGTTCGAAAACAGAAGCAGAACATAGCTTTGGGAATACTATCTCGCTGCAGCGGGAATAATGACAGAGTCACCGTCTGCGTCTGCCGATGACATAAGAGGAACACGCTGCAGTCTCGCAGCGTCTTATCTTCACCTGGCTGGCTCCAATTCGGACACGGATAATGATAAGGACCGGCCCGGGCCCGGAGTGGCTATTTTTGGGCCCGGACCTATGCGTTGACCTATGCTGACGGTGGACGGTGGACGCACCTTCGCCTGATACGGAGGGCTATATAAGCGCCGAGTGGGAACTAGAGAGACAACAGACTTTAGGTGTTGGTCGTTGAGCGAAACAATACCGGAGCAGTTGAGGAATCAGGAAGCAACAAGGACTGACAGGATCCAAGGATGAAGCTGACGCTGGTGATACTGGCCCTCGTGGGCTGCGTGGCCGCCTTCAGTGTGCCCACGCAGAAGGTGAAGGTTGCCGACAAGGACTTCCTCGCGAAGCAGAAGTTCATCTTCGAGATCCTCTACCGTGTGGAGGATCCCCTGATGTTCGAGGAGTGGATCAAGCTTGGCCAGAAGTACACCTTCGACAAGAATCAGTATGAGGTATGGGCACTAGGACTCCTTGCGAGAGACCCCTCCGATGACATGATTTCCTTATTTTCTTTTCAAGACTTTCGACTTCTACATGGAGAAATTCTGGGAATCCTACAAGGTGGGCGCTCTGCTGCCCAAGGGCGAGTTCTTCGGTGCTCTGGTGAAGACCCACCACAAGCAGGCCTACGGTCTGTTCAACTTCTTCTACTACGCCAAGGACTGGGAGACCTTCGTCCGCAACGTCGCCTGGGCCCGCATCCACGTGAACGAGGGCATGTTCGTCTACGCCCTGACCCTGGCCGTGATCCACAAGCCCGAGTTCGAGGGCCTGATCCTGCCCCAGATCTACGAGATCTTCCCCCAGTACTTCTTCAACAGCAAGTTCGTCTACGAGGCCGAGAAGTTCGACTACGAGGTGTTCAGCAAGTACATCATGTACGAAAAGGAGTACAAGGACATCCTGTACAAGGACTACAGCGAGTTCCCCCAGAACTCTTACTTCTTCACCAAGGACTGGAAGACCTGGCAGTGGTACAAAATGATGGGTCTGGACCAGGAGTGGTACGTCGAGGACAAGTACTTCCTGCGCGAGAACTTCGCCGAATTCGCCAAGGACCCCAAGTACGTTGAGGCCATGAAGGGCTTCCAGAGGTTCTTCTACCCCGTGGACTACACCCGTGACATCGAGTTCTTCAACGAGGAGTCCAAGCTCTCCTACTTCACCGAGGATCTGGGCTGGAACGCCTACTGGTACTACCTCAACATGGACTACGCCTTCTTCCTGAACGGCAAGCAGTTCGGTCTGGACAAGGACCGTCGCGGCGAGTTCTGGATCTACAACGTGCAGCAGATCCTGGCCCGCTACTACCAGGAGCGTCTGACCAACGGCTACGGCGACATCCCCGAGTTCTTCTGGTACAAGCAGATCGAGTACGGCTACGATCCCCAGCTGATCTACTATAACGGCGTCGGCTACAGCTACCGCAAGAACTACTACGACTTCTACACCTACGGCAACTTCGAGATGTACACCCACGTCCAGAACTTCTTCAGCCGCGTCTACAAGGCCCTCGAGTCCGGATACTACAAGACCGCCGATGGCCATGTGATCGATCTGCACAAGCCCGAGGCCGTCAAGTACATCGGCAACTACCTGCAGGGCAACGCCGACACCTTCGACTCGTACTTCTTCAACTACTACTACTTGCTGGCCCATATGTACTTCGCCGACGTGGACTACTCCGACGTGGAGGTGTTCCCCAACGTCTTCCTCAACTTCGAGACCATGCTGCGCGATCCCTTCTTCTACACCTTCTACAAGAAGTTCACGGATGTCTTCTACAACTTCAAGTACTTCCTGAAGCCGTACACCCAGAAGGATCTCTTCTACGAGGGCATCACCATCAAGGATGTGAGCGTGAGCAAGCTGGTGACCTACTACGATATTGTGGACTTTGATGTGACCAACCTGCTGAACGACAAGATGACCTTCGTCGACGGCGAGTTCGTCTGGGACAAGGCTCTGCTGGCCCGCCAGGCTCGCCTCAACCACAAGCCCTTCGACTTCGAGTTCTCCATTGAGTCCAAGGCCGCCCAGAAGGGCGTCATCCGCGTCTTCCTGGGACCCAAGTTCGACGAGTTCGGACGCACCATCCCGCTGGACTACAACCGCAAGAACTTCGTGCAGATCGACAGCTTTGTGTACCCCTTCGCTGCCGGAATCAACACCATCAAGCGCAGCTCCAAGGAGTTCACCTGGACCGCCGAGGACAGGATCACCTACTCCGAGCTGTACAAGTACGTGCAGTTGGCCAGCGAGGGCAAGTACGACTTCCCTCTGGACATCAGCGAGCCCCACAACGCCTTCCCCGACCGCCTGGTCCTGCCCAAGGGCTGGGAGGAGGGCTTCCCCATGCAGTTCTACTTCTTCGTCTCGCCCTTCGCCGAGGAGTACGAGCAGTTCTCCAACTTCGACTACACCTACTCCTCCGGCGTTGGCTCCGGCACCCGCTTTGTGGACACCAAGCCCTTCGGTTATCCCTTCGATCGCGAGATCGATGAGTACACCTTCTTTGTGCCCAACGGCTACTTCAAGGACGTCAAGGTCTACTACGTGGACAAGTTCGCCGGATACTTCGAGAAGAAGTACGAACACTTCGGCACCTTCGACTACTCGATCGAGTACTAGTCAGTGGTTGGCTCCAGCTTTAGTCTTAACGAATTGCAATGCCCAAGGCAAAAAAACCAAAACCAAAAAAATTATCAAAACGAACTGAAAATAATAAAAACAATTAAATAATTAACATATCAGTGGTTTATTTTTAAAGTGCTCGGCGCTCTTAGAAATATGTTTTACAGCAAATAAGACGGAAGGAAAATATCAAAAGAGGTAGAGTTTTCCTTCATCTACCTACATAGTTCCCTGAACTTTATCTTTATCAGGGATCGAAGATAATAATAGGAATGAAAATATTAAAAAGGTAAATTTCTCCTTCATATACCTACTTAGTACCATGAACTTTACTTTTATCCGGGATCGAAGATAATAATTATACAACCGATTTCTCTTTTGTTTAATTTATTGGCCTGATTTCAATTTATATTTTTTGCCATTATAATTCTCTTAGATAACAATTTGAATTGAATTAGAATATATTATTATTAATATTAAGTTAGAAACAAAATAAATATATATTTTTAATGGCAGTTATAACAATCTTTATTCATTCTTTTTAAAATCTTTTTCACTAAAGAACATTGTGACTTGCTGGGGTATTTGTTTTACTGTGTCCCAGAGATTTGAATTGATTTGGCCCAAAAATGACGGACTGGCTTTATCCTTTGGCTTGACCTCCTGTTCACGTTGTAGACTTATTTCACAGGTCCGAAGTCTTTCAGTCGTATGTCCAAGGCTGACTTTTAACCGAGCCACTTCCTTTTTGGCTTCACTTAAGTTTTCATCAGTTTCCACATTATATTGCACTTTATTAAGTATTCTTCCGTTTAGCTCCTTTAATGAGGCTTCAATCTTGGAGTCCAGTACTTTTAGTTCCATCTCCTTGGCGATTATTTGTTCATTGTAGTTCTCGACTGTCTTGATTACGTTATCTTTGATTGAAGATTCTAATGAACACACACATCCGTGTAATATCACCAAAAGTTCCAAAAGTAATATATATTTTTTCATGATTTCTATTCTGCGTTCAGATTGAAGTTGACGACTCGGCTTTCTGCTTTTAAATGAATTTAAAAATCTCTCATTTAACATACATAGCGAATATATAGAGCAAAAAGATTTTTTTTTTAGATTATGTGTACAAACCTATAGGTAAAATACTTACCAGGTATACCGGTATGAAGTGAGCGTCAAGATACAAATGTCTCGATAGGGAACATTTGTTGTGAACGAGCCTTTATTTTTTTTTTTGTTTGTTTGCTATAACATCTGTGAATCATATTAAGTATATATCAAGTCATTGAACAGACAACAACATATTTTCTCATCGTGTTAAAAATGTCGAATTTTGTACCAGCAAGTGATGATTTGCGGAAAGCATTAATTTTTTGTTTTCATTTGATTCCTAGGAGGAGGTCGAAAATTGGGTGTCTGATTGGTTTGCTTTAAAGGACGAAAAATTTTATTGGCGTGGTATTCACAAATTGCCAGAAAGGTGGTCAAAATGTGTAGAAAACAATGGCCAATACTTTGAATAAAATTATTTTGACCTTTCCATTAATAATTACTGTTTTATTTTCACAAAAGAACGCTCATTTCATACCGGTACACCTAGTATAGTATTAATCTTATACAGTCCGTAGAGTTAAAAGAAAATCTTCAAGGAAATCCATCCTTGGACATTTATCAACATTAATCACTATTTGTTTATACTTCAATTTCGTTTCGAGTTTTTAATGGT